>JAMKCH010005544.1:0-83835 GCA_023653785.1 Ophioderma brevispina
ACAGGGGTTGGACATGATCTGCTCGGATTTGGCATTGGGGATTTCCAAACGGAATTTGGGGAAGTGCGACGTCATTTACTATGGCAGTCTATGTCTCAGTGACATTACAAAATCAGCTCTTACACATTCGTTCAAAAGTTCTTAGTAATCATGATAATTTAAGAAAAAATGATTGGTGTCAAAAACCGGTCAGGTATGGATTAACCTCGCTGCAAAGCAGTGCAATTTTCAGTAACGATTAGATTAAATATTCATGCCGGCCTGCCTTTAGTCAAGTGTGTGTGTGAGACCGTTCGATATGTGTAACAGCAGCCTTACTACTGGTAGTCTTGAATAAGACTAGCAATCGGCTACGCTGAAAGTTTATGTTGTTTTCTATTGCGTTAGGGTGGCATGTCCTACCCCCCCCCCAACAAAGAGGGACAAGTTAGTGTTCCTTAAATATGATGTAGGTTAGGAATTGTGGCTAAATCTAAGGAGTTATATACTAGAAGCAACGATCCAAATTCAAAAGCCATTTGTTCTTTAAATTGCTAGCATTGGGTCAAATCCTACTTATATTACCGTTTTTGTGAAAAAACATTGCACTTAAGCATTTGAAAGCAGTCTTGAAGAGGTAAGTTCATGATTGTTTCTAGACCTGAAAAAAGTGGATCAAGACTTTTTTTAGGGAAACAAGGCATAAAAATCAATATTTCTTGACAAATACGCATGTTGAATAGTGCCTCAGGGGTCTGTACTACAACAATTTCTATTACAGCAGTGCAAAAATGGGCTAAAATGAAAAAAGGGGTGCTAACATTGTTAACATTTTTAAAAATCGCGTGATAGTGGTTTTAAAAAGTGATTCTCCTATAAAGGGCAATGTGTTATGTGAGTCCATTGGCAGCTAGACACATGGGGGATGGGGCTCTAACATTGGAAATCATGGGTATGTGTGCCTATAAGACCCTGAGGCTCTTGTCAGTTCCCAGTGAACCCCATTTTTGGACCATTACAGTTCCAGAGACCCATTTTATGTCCAAAGCCATATTTTACCAAATTTTCTCCAAAACCTCCTCAAAAAGTAGCTGCACATTGCAGGGAAATCAAGCTTATTTTCTGAAATTTTCAGAAACCTAGGTCAGAGACCCCCCAAAAAAGTTTGAGGGGACCCCCTCCCCCCCCGGCCAAGGACACCAATAGAACTGGCAGACGATCAGTATTTAGAGCCCAGGCTGTTTCAAATTAGGGAGCTAATTCGTTAAATGTCCAGTTACGCATTTATTATGATAAAACAAAAGTAAGACCAAAAAATATCAACGGCGATGGACTTTCAGCCAAATTCTCCATGCCAACAGCATTACGCAGACCTTGACATTGAACTTAAAGGTGGATTTAGTGATTTCAGCACCTTCGGGTTTATTCATTGTTCACCAGAAACCCTTTAGAAAAGCTTATTCACAATTCACAAAGTTTGAGTTGATCCTGATCTTGAAGTTTTGTGTTATGAGCAGTCCCACGGCCCCACAGGCCACTGTGCTGTAATTTCTGTCCGTTTACGGACAGAAAATACAAAATTGCGAATTTGTTATAGATACGACCAAATTTGCACGTTAGATTAGGTACACATAGATTACTAAATCTAATGGTTCAGATGATATAAAAAGCTAAACTTTTTGAGGTAAGTCGAGGGGACGAGGCTGTGGATCATGAAATGCCCCTTTAAACCGTACTTCCAATTTTTGATTACAGGTCAGCCAGATAAGCACAAGGTTAAGTGATCCCGACTGGTCTGTCAACATTAAGCGTGGTGTGCTGGAGTTGCTGCAGGTCAATCTTGAAGGTAATCCCGATAGCAAGAACCTGCATAAGAGTTCCATCCAACAGGAATTCTACACTGTTATGGAGGTAAGTCACTTAAAGAGACACTGGCACATTTGAAAAATAGTGCACCCTCTAGATTTTTCAAAATTGATATTTTTGCATGGTTATAAAGCTTTTATATACATAGCCCTCACCTGAAACTATTAAGCCCAAATCAGTGCGCTTATGGGTAAACAGAACGATTTTATAATTAATGTCGCCGGCGACATTAATTCAGCAGACAACACGGAAATGGCGTGTAACACAGGAAAACACACACCAAAATCGATTCTCACAGCATGAACCTTGTTTGACCTGTTTGGGACCTTTGTGGTTTTAATATCTATGATATTCATGTAATAGACACATTTGTGATTAAAGTTATGGAAAACTTAAAGGTTAGCTTACAAATTACCTGGATGTTTTTAGCCTTGTATTAATGTTCCTCTCTGCTTTTGGGTATGTCATTTTTATGTGTAAAATATATCTCTATTCTTCCAATGGCCAAGACTATCATTTACAAGCAAATTGAAGAAATTTCAATATTTTCTGAAAATGTGCCAGTGCCCCTTTTAAAGATGTTTTCAGTGATCCACCTGAAAGATTCAAAATATTTGAAATTTGCAGGAACAGCTTAAAAGTGAGGGATAAGTTTGTAAAAGTCTCATAAGTTATCTTTTCCAACTGAAAAATTGGCAGAGAGGGAAGAAAATTAGCAGTTTTCCCAGATATGAATCTCCATTCACCTACGTACGTGTTGTAAGTGTCCGTACAGAGAGTAATGACTACAATATCTGATTTTGATATAAAATTGGATTGATTAAGCCCAAATTAATTGGTCGAGCTATGAGTTGCAAAAATATTGGGCGAGATGCAGTCAAGCCCATATTTTAAAACTCATAGCGAGACCAATTAATATTGGGTGTAAATCATCCAATTTTATCATTATTATGTTTGGATCCAATATTTTCACACACTTGGACTCCTCAAAACATGATAATGTCCTTATTGGGTTGCTTTTGGTCTTAGCATTTGCAGGGAATGTTTGGATACCTATACTTGTTGCAGACATGCAAAAATCTATTTTTGTGATTTTTTTTCAATTTTCTGATTATCAAATCACTGATAGTGCCTTTAAGTGTATTTGGTGCTGTACCATTATACTCTATTTGGCCATTTTTTCACATACAGAATTTGTTGTATTTTTCATTCTTTTGAAAATTGTGTGACTTACTATTTTCAAAGGATCACTGATAATTCGTAAAGAAACATTGGCACATTTGAAAAATAGTGCACCCTCAAGATTTTGTAAAAATCTTTACACATCAAGCTTTAGTTGATTCCCACAGCATCCACCCTCTTTGACTGGTCTGTGACCTTTGTGGTGTTCAATGATTATGAGTCTGTGATATTCATGTAATAGACACAGTTGTTGATTAAAGTTAAACAAACTTTTAAGTTAGCCTAAAATTACTTGGTTGTTTTTTGTCTCTTATTAATGCCCCTATCTATTTTTTTTTTGGTTTA
Source organism: Ophioderma brevispina (assembly GCA_023653785.1). NCBI lineage: Eukaryota > Metazoa > Echinodermata > Ophiuroidea > Amphilepidida > Ophiodermatidae > Ophioderma > Ophioderma brevispina. The sequence goes on from JAMKCH010005544.1 coordinate 3,373, forward strand.
TGTAAAATATATCTGTATAATTCCAATGGCCTTGACAAGAGAAGATACCAGTAGCTTCCCACAATGCATTGCTTCCATTGGAAGTTTTTGTACAGGTTGCCATGTGGATCGTTAGAGATGAAACGCTCTTAAAATGCAAGTTTGTGATCAGTACTGTAAATATAGCCATGTTTCATCACTAACGACCCACATCAGTAACTGTACAAAAACCTCCATTGGAAGCAATGCATTGTGGGAAGCTATTGAAATCTTCTCTTGGCCTTGACTATCATTTGAGAGGAAAATGAAGAAATTTCACATTTTCTGAAAATGTGATAGCTTATGCAATTTCATTGATTCGTGGCTGTGTGATATGAGGGGATATAATACATACCTTTCAAAACGATAAGCATACATGCTGCTCAAGTCAATCGAAGGGGTAATTAGCAACATGAGTAATCAATGTTAAAGGTGCTTGTTCCGATTTATGTGTATTGTGTTCTCTACTTGATATGGGAGCCTGGCACTTGCACATACACCCCATCAAGTACTGTGGGAAACAAACTTGCGGTTTTGATGGTAGACGCAATAATGCATGTTGCAAAGCACTATTCAATACTGTGCTAATATTGGTGGTTAACCACTAAAATGGTGGTTTTTTGTTTATATCTTGGGAATGAAATGGATTGAGGGTTCAAATTTCAGGATGACAATGAGAAAAATACGTCCTTTCATCTGATATCAAAATCGATACTACTTCAGGGTAAATCAGGGGGGTCCCAAAGATGATCAGAACATGCACCTTTTTGTGGGCCGCCAGCTATTGTGGGCCGCCAGCTATAGCTGGCAGGACCACTTAGCAATCTGTTGTGCGTGTGTATGTGTGTATGTGTGTATGTGTGTATGTGTGGTCAAAAATTGTTAAGTTTTTTTTAAATTGACCTCAATTGAAAAGTTTAACTTCAATTGGAACCAAACTTCTGTCGTAGGTGCACAATGGGATCCCTCATATGTTGATGAGGTCAAGGGTCATGTTGAAAGGTCAAAGGTCAGGTGAGGTCAAGTTGAAAAATGGGCTAAAAATGTAAAATTGATCTAAATTGAAAACTTGAAGTTCAATTGGAACCAAACTTTTGTCATAGGTGCACCATGCGATCCCTCATATGTTGATGAGATCAAAGGTCACGTGCCAGGGTCAAAGGTCATGGGGTGGCCCACAGCTTATATTCTTTGAATATAGCGAGCGCGAAAGCCGAGAACCGCGAAATTCTAGTTTATTTTTTTAAATTTTAGTTATATATTAGCATAGTCCCTGGACCCTAAATTCCTACTGTGCTACCTCAACACCAGAGGTCAAAGGTCAATTGGCTCAGGGGTCAATTTGTATATTTTCAATAAAATGTGACTAAGCCACAGTTGTAGGGGCCATTTTAATTACATACCACATAATTCTTGTTTTTACAGTTTGAACTAAGATGTCTTCCATATATGGAAGGTAGTTCTACAATTCAGGTCAAGAATTTGTGAAATTTTCTAACTTATTTCATCTTCCTCATTCTAATACTGTAGCAAGGCATTGCTGGTGAATGTGAAACCGACTACAATGTCAGGGTCCATGTCTCAGAACCAGTAGCCGCCAACAATGAAATTATCCGTAAGTTCACATCTCTCTTATCCTGGTTAGTACTAATACTAAGTAAGTGGACATTTTCATTTTGTCAAAACCAATTATTTTTAGTGACCTGACAGTTTTGACCATCTTGGGCAATGGTCATCTTCAGAGTGATGGTAGTTGATCCAACTTCTTTCCTCTTGACTGATGGCCAATAGAGGGCGCACTAGTAGCTAGAAGAGGATCATAGATGTGACTAAGGTAATATGCCCCCTCGTCCCTGTTCATGGTATTGGGTGCTTGTTTTCTGATCCAAATGGCCTCCTTGATGTGGCGGGCTCCTAGATCACATTCAGTTACAAGTACTTTGGTATCATTCCAATTTATGACGTGATTATGTTGAACTGCGTGGTCCGCAATTGCAGATTTGGACTGTTCACTGACTGATTGTTTTCTAGTTTGGCGAGTAAAAATACCTTTCTTTTGCGTTACCTTGTTGGTTTCCTTTCTGTGTTCCCCCAATCTTGTTTCAAAGCGACGACTCGTTTCACCTATATAAGTACTGTCACAATTAGCACAAGGAATTTCATATATGCAGTCTGTCGTACTAAGATGGTCTTTTTTGTTCTTTGGAAAAGCTTTCTTAATGAGGTATGAGGGCGCACTGCTGTGGAAATACCATGCTTTTTCATTATACGGGTGAAAAGTTGGATCAACTACCATCACTCTGAAGATGACCATTGCCCAAGATGGTCGAAACTGTCATGTCAGTAAAAATAATTGGTTTTGACAAAATGAAAATGTCCACTTATATTATTACCAGACCAGATGAATTTGTTCAAGAATAGTACTAATACTGTTCAGATGTTGTATGTTACACTTCTCGGAGGAGCTGGAACATCCTTGTATTTGCATGGCAACTTTGGGAAGGGGGTTAAATCAAGTGTGATTCGGGTCAAATGTTAAGGTTGCATCCATTTCTATGCCAATTTCCCAACTAAGAAAGAATGACACATTTATACCCAAAAGTCCCACTTTTGAGCCAGTTTGATAAAAATTAAGTGCTTTTTACATCAAATACAGTAATAAAATTTTAGTAACGAAAATGTTTACCCCAAAAAACCTATAAAAATAGGATTTAAGTGTAGCACTGTGTGATATGCAGTATAAACTGTGTTAGAAGCACTTACCTTTTCGGCACTGCCTACGCTGTGCAGTAACACGATATGCCTGTGTAGATAACATGTGGGCCACGGAAGTACCACATTGACCTGCATTAATGCGGATCTGGTGCCTTGTGTAGAGTGTCCCATTGTCAGCAATGTGTAGATTGGTCAGTGCTTTTGACTTTGATACCCAGATCTGCCAATTGTGAGACTCATTGGCTGGTATTCTGAAAGGGAGACTAACTTTAGTCCCAGGTTTAAACCAGGGTTAGTCTTACATGAGTGGACCTTTTTTCCTTCTAACATACTCTAAAAATGTGCTGTAATGGCTGAGAAAATTCCTCATGGATGGGCTGAATTGGCCCATCCATGAGGAATTTTCTCACCCATTACATTTAACTTCCACAGCATTTTGAAAGAAAAAGGTCCACTCATGTAGGACTAACCCTGATTTAAACCCAGGTATAAAGTTAGTCTCCCTTTCAGAATACCAGCCATGGTGTCTGCTGGCTGGCGCAATACAAAATCGACCACAATAACAAAATGGAAAGGAGCAAGGCCTTTAACCCACACTCGTACACTCTGCATATTTTCGCATGTACAGCAGCAAATCAGTGAAGCTGTTAACAAAATATGCGAATGTAGCAGGAGTGAATTGAAAATGTCCAGTTGCACTCCACGTACTGTGTAAGGTGCTTTATTGAACTATGGTCTTCGCGCAGACTGATTTATTTCTCATTGGGTAATTGTCCCCGCCGACGCGTTTTCGATGGGGAGCTATAAAATGGAGCCAGCGTCTGTCTTTCCGTTTGGGTCCTTTCGTCCATGATAAAATGTTAACCCACGTTTCTATACGATTTATCTGGGAGTTCCTTAGGGCAACAATGATGTAAACTTGTGTGGAAAGAAGCGGGTTGATGATTTCTCGACCTGATTAGATTTTTGGGGGGCGTAAAATATACTAACTAAGTATCTGAATTTGGCATAATTTTTGAAAATTTTCCTGCAAGCCTGTGTACAAGTTTTCTAGAGTGCCGTAAGGCGTATAAGATGTACCTTTGGTGGAAGGAAGCGGGCTAAGAGTTCTCAACCTTATTAGATTTGGACGTATTTGGGCAAATGAGTATGCAATGAGCTAATTAATATGCAAAAATCAGCGTAATTGATATATTTATGACACTGTACATGGATAATCAATATTCCTGCGCGATGAAAGACTATCAAGGGGCACATCTTTTTTTTGCAATTGGTAAAGTAGGCGATAATATGCGGCTGGGTATCTTAGGTATGAAAATTGAACTAATTAACTATGCGTAATTGTGTATCTCTGAAATGTCACGGAATAGGGCAAAATTCCTTCGCTACATGAGACCACTATGTCATCAAGGGAGGGGTGAGTGTTGGGGAGGGGGTAGGGTATTGCGGGTGTGGGGAGTGGGGGTGGGGTTTTTTTTTTTTTTTTTTTTTTTTTTTAAGGGCGGGGGGGGTGGGTTGCGGAGGGTGGGTTGGCTTGGTGGGGGGGCGGGAAGGGGGGAGGGAGGTGGGGGTGGTCGGTGTGGGACGGGGAGGGGGGAGAGGGAAGAGTGTGTGTGGGAGGGGAGGGGAGGGTGGGGATGGAGTTGAGGGTGTTGGGGAGGGGGGGAGGTGGTGGCAGGGGGCTGGGGGGGAGGGGAGGGGCCCGTGTGAAGGGGGGGGGGGGGAAGGGGAGGCGTGGTACGGGGGTTGGGGAAGGGGCAGGAGGGGTTAAGGTGTTGCGGGGTATTGAGGGGTGTTATGTAAGAAGGGGGTGGGTTGGTGTGGAAGAGAGATTGGGAGAGGTGGGGTGGTTGTTGCAGGTTGTGGGGTTTTGCAGGGTGTGGGGGATGGTTGGTGGGGTGCGGAGGGTGTGTGGAGGGGTGGGGTTTGGGTAGGGGAATGTATCGAATGTGAGTGGCGAGACTTGGCGGGGGACATATTTTACGCATCGCGTGTGTAAAATACAAGTTCGCCTTGTTTGCCTTTTTAATTTCCATGATACAAATGACATTTTAAAAACTATGGTTTTTTCACTAATAATGGTAAATCGTTTGTTTTCGTTGGGTTATGAATTAGTTTTAATAAATACACATTTACTTTGTACTCAAACAAATATGGTAACAAATCAATGCACCTTGTGATGAATTTTGATTTTTGTCCAATGCACCCGTTCCTGCGGAGCGTGCTTAGACGCATCAAAATCTCAGCGCGCATGTATGGATTATCATAATCCCATTTTCTCGCAAGAAGTAAAGGTACAGTTATTAACCTATAATTAAACTAAAAATGAGGACAAATTTTACATAGTGAAGAATAAATTGGTTTTCCCATTTTTATCCCCTGGCTTGAAAGCAGAGGGGGGATATGCGAGGGTGCGCATGTCCGTATGTGTATGTATGTATTGTGTATGTATGTATGTATGTATATATGTATTGTATGTATGTATGTATGTATGTTGTGTATGTATGTTGTTCCAGATTGGTTAGGTTTTCGTTTTTTGCGTACTCCGAAAAGTTTAGTCCGATTTAAACCAGACTGGTGTGAAGGTGCAATAGGGGTTCCTCATATGTGGATGATATCAAAGGTCATGAACAAGGTCAAAGGTCAAAACTGAGGTCATGTTCCAGTTTGGTTAGTTTTGTTTTTATGTCGTCTTTGAAAAGTTGAGTCCGATTACAACCTAAACTGGGACGAAGGTTTTTTGCACGACGGGTTACGTCATATTGTGAGGTCAGTCACATACCAAGGTCAAAGGTCAATCTGCGGGCATTTTCCCAAATTGTTAGGCTTTCATTTTTCAGAAACGGCTCTTCTCGATATTATACCATGAAGAACAATTTATTGAATTTGATGCCCTACAACTGACAACTGCGCCAACTAACCAACTTGTGTATTACTGCCATCTTGTCAAGGGGATCGCGCAAGTTTACTGGCTGTATGTATTTTTGCTCTACCACATTTAGCTGAGCGCGATGGTCTGAACGTCACCAAAGTGTTAACGATGAAGAATGCGTCGGACCGTCCAACAGATATCACACCCGCCATCTGAAGGGTTTTAGGTTGCGAAGACTGCCGGACCAGAGACGAGCAGAAGAAGCTCCTGACCCAGGTGGGCCAGGTCAGATACGACATCCGGCAACCGCAAGCTCTTTGTCATTGATGATTGCAGCTGGGCAGAAGGGAAGCACGGCATTTGAGCCTTTGGAGCAGAAAATGGACAGGCTGTTACCTTTGTCAAGTGAGTGAGGCCCGTATTCCAAACAGGTGTTTAGCATGATTTTAAGCTAAGCAAAAGTGAGATAAACATATCGCTTAAGTAAACGCAATTTCAGAAAGGAGTTTAAAGTTAAACGTAATTTTAACTTCGCCAAAATGCGTCAAAATTTAAACTAGGTATTGGGCTAGTTTAAGACATGTTTTAGTGTGTGTTTTCTTCAAGTGCACGGCTCATTGCACTGTCCAGTTGACAGCAGCAAATGGTGCATATCATTCTCGCCCAGTTCGTGTAGCACCTTAAATGGTGTGGAAAGCCATGATACACTTTGTGCACTCAACCATTAAAACACAATAGGGCCTTTTATACACTCATGTTAGCATCTTTAAATAATAAAGATGTTACTTGTGTTTAAAGTTTCCGTTTAAGTAAGCTTAAACGCAATTTTAAATTGCGGCGATTTTAAGCTAAAATTGCATTTAGTTAAACAAGTTTGTGGAATTTGGACCACTATGTTTTAAAAGACAATGGCTGGTATTCTGAAAGGGAGTCTAACTTTAGACCTGGGTTTAAACCAGGGTTAGTTCTACATGAGTGGACCTTTTTTCCTTCCAACATCCTCTAAAAATGTGCTGTAATGGGTGAGAAAATTCCGGAATGGCCCATCCATGAGGGATTTTCTCACCCGTTACATTTAACTTTCACAGTATTTTGAAAGAAAAAGGTCTACTCATGTAGGACTAACCCTGGTTTAATCCTGGGTCTTAAAGGTGCAACGAGAGATTTCAAATAACAAATGTCCGTAAAAAATGTGAAAATTCTAATTTTTGAACTTTTGTAAAGCTTCCTATCATAAATATCCCATCTGAAATGATTAAGCTGTTTCTTTGGTACAAAAATTGGGAAATTTCTAATTTCCTATAGGAACAAATATGAAGTTCAGCTTATGTTTTCTATTGAAATATAATCGTAATTCAATTCACCTTTTGTTGTCATTTTAAGTTATTTCTGTAGCCAAATAAAAGGTAAGGAATCTATAGTGTGATTATTCTACTGTGTGTCAAAAAAAACCAAAACGCAACACTTGGTGGCAGGTGACTTAAGTTTTGAACGAAAGCATGTGACTACTTATTCTTTGTTGTAAGGTAAGATGGGACTGTTAGCTAATATTCCTGAAAAGTTCATAAAGGCAGAGTCATTACAATAAAGGATAAGTAGTCACATGCTTTTGTTCAAAACTTATGGTGCCTGCCACCAAGTGTTGCTTTTTTTTTTTGACACACGGTATATCACAGAAAATTTGGATGACATGAAATCTCTCGTTGCATCTTTAAGTTAGTCTCCCTTTCAAAATACCAGCCTTAGGGTTTTGTGTTGCCTGCAAATGTTTGCAGAAGACACATATACTACTGTCTGTTCAATTAACTTAGATGTCCGGTTTTTATCAATTATTTCCCAAAATATACGTTTTCGAAATAAATCACAAAAAGAAATTTGTTGGGTATCTTTGGACCTAAGACGTTTTTTACATGACAAAAGTGATGGGGCATTTTAAACCTTCAAATCTATTGAAATCTGGGTATTTTACTCTCGTTTTGAAAATGAGCGAATAAAGGTTTGGTACCATTAGTAATTGCATTTTGTGGAAGGTTCCATTGACTGCACTTAGTAGGTAGTAAAAGTTGTCTTCAGAGGAGATGATTCACGATCAATATATGCCTATTGTCCGCCACCTTTGACTTGTATGAAATGAACAATGCCAACTTTGATCAACAGGATCAAATCCGAACTGTTGTTATTTGCAGTTATTTTTTGCAATACAAACGAGATATCCAAGGTTCCACACAGCATTAATGGCGGCATTACAGGGGAGCTGTGCGATTCTTTTGTTCGTAACCAATTGAATACAACAGGCAGGACCTCTATTGAAAGTATTTCAACGATTCATTTATATGCCCATGCATTAATGCACGTGCAAACACCTGAAATCAAAGCAAGGTCCACCAATCAATAACTGTCCGTAACATGCTTCGAAGCGCCCCTAAATCGTGAATGGGTTTGCCATAAAAGTTTCAGAGTCAAAAGTCAATATTCACCTGGAACCAGTTTGTTGTCGTTTGCCAATAAAAATCAGTGCAAATTGAATAAATATCCACAGAAGAAATATGTTTTCAAGTGGAAACCCAATGATCTTGTTGGGTCTAATGATGAATAACAACTTTTCTTTCATGATTTATTTCGAAAACGTATATTTTTGGAAATAATAAAAACCGGACATCTAAGTTAATTGAACAGACAGTAATCAATCCATCCATTTGTATGTCTATTTGTGTGTGTTAAAGATTTAGTTAACCTTTTTTCAAAGTGCTTGTGCGTGAACACCTTAACTCAGATCGTAGGTCAACCATAGATACTTGCATGTCATGGTAGGGTTAAAGGTCACATTCTAAGGTCAAAGGTCATTAGAGGTCAACTTGTGCAGAGAGTGAAGGAAAGGTGGATCACGAATGCAGGTGACACTAGAGGTTCGAGAGTTACTTGTATTATAGGGTTAATGTTTAGATATTTTTAATGAAAAAAAACAGAGGAACTTTTGAGATTTGGGAGGGAGTCGTCCTTATGTTACATTTCCTGCCACTTTTGCCAATTTTTTCTATGATTTTGAAAGAAATTGGCATTGGGCGACTGTTTAGTACGGCTCCAGATGGGGAGTCCAGAAATACCTGTTTGCCTGAAATATCGCCTCGTTGATAGAGTTTGTAGTTCTTTCTCATATCCCGATTATGAACTTTGGATACAAAATGGTGCATGTATAGCAACAATTCTCGTGGGCGCAATAACTTTGAATTGGTAAAACATGAAAGTAGTGATTTTGCATGTCAATGGTATGATCTAAATTTTGCTCTTTCGTGATATTCCTTGATGTGAACCCTTTACAGGAGATTTTTGCAGAAGGAATTCAGCTACTCATTTATATAAGTAACTCTAAACAAAATATCAACATTTTTCTGTCTTGAAATTTCACCAAAACATTGACCATTTTGGAACATAAACAATCAGCCTCTTACACATGCGTGTGTAAGTGCATGCTATGTTGGCCTTAACACTTGAGTGCCTAAGGGGGGTTCCATAGTACCCAAGATTTGTTTTCGGCGATTTCTCACTCGTGAAAAATATTTTCGAACTCTAATTTTTTGTAGTTGTGTAACTTATCGATGCGCTTCTTTCCATAAAAAAATTTACTGAAATCTCTCGCCCGTTAATGAGAGAATTAGCTTCTAGGAACCCCCCCTTCGGCACCAACGGGAGTGTGATTTTTAAAACAAAAATTAGCAAACCCTGTTGCCAGAAATATTTTTCTGCTTATGTATGTTCATATGCATGAAACAAAATTAATTACATAATCAGAAAAATAATTAACCCTTCATGTGCTGAAAAGAAGTGATTCCATCATCGAGCGACTGCACGCCATTGCTATACAAACCTATGGCAAATACGACTGCCCCCACAAAAAAATACTAGAATGTACAAAATGGTAATATTATTTGTGTTAAATATGTAAATTGGTCCTTCTAGAGAAGATATAAGAATCAAAATGATTTGCAATGTGTATGCTGTGGAAGCAGGGTCGCGGAAACATGTTACTTTTTTAGCGATTTTGACACATTTCGAAAACAATGATTTGCCCCTGATTTCCAGACAATAAACCGGAACTCATTTATATTGCACCTTAGGCCTTGTCTTATTCCCCTCAAAGGTGGTATGAGTTTCATTTGAAAATTCCATCGGGAAAGTGGTTTCCTTAGGGGTGTTCCATGGAACCACCCCCCCCCCCTTAGGCACCAACGTGAGTGAAAACCTTAAGTGTTAATCTGCTTTGTTTACCAAATTTTTACAGTGTGTTGATTGGATGGAATTCCAAGTGCATTTTGTATAATGTCAGAAGTCCTCGGCTGTAGGTCCTGTTTCGATAATGTCTCAAGGGGTACCTTAGGAGAGAAAAGAGTACATGCAGTAGTTCAAATAGTGAATTACTTATTGAGTATGAATTTGACTCTGTACACCAAGGCCTCTGGACTGTTCCCAGTTATTTCTTTAGGATGGGTACTGACACGCTTATTTTCACTGATTACCAATAATACGAACAAACTAGCAGGCGGACGCAGTTTTCGCACTTACCGAGGTCAAAGTTCCATACTAATTAAAATATTACAACTGTGCACTACTATTGTGTTAAATACGTCACACTTGTCATAGCAACTTCTTAGCAACTACGAACATGCTATAGCCCATGTTATTTTGGAAGCCATTTTGGAAATCTGCAAAAAACACTGTGCCTGATCTCTGCGATGGTATTCTATTTTATCCATTATATACATTACGAAAATGATCCAACTAGTGCATTTTTTGTGCTCAAAAAGGCCTTCAGACACCCCTATTGCCACATTAAAAATTTCGGTGCGCCCATGCCTAGTAGCGGTCCCATGCTAGCATCGGTACACCCAACCATATGACGTCACTGGCGTACAGAATCCTTGCTCTTTTTTGTGTCTCAGTTGGGGCACCATGTGAAAATTTTAATGGGATAATTATACATAATATTTTCCCCTTTATCGGCGATTTGTTTATGTATATAATATCTGATAAACATCTACCTCTACTATGGGTCGTCGGAGCTTTGGATGATGATGTGTTGGTGAAGTTTGAGATGTTTTCTTTAGACCGAAATCGGGAAGTTTAGGAGTGGAATTCGGAAGATTTCTATGGAGTGGAATTCGGAAGATTTCTAAGGAGTGGAATTCGGAAGATTTCTAAGGAGTGGAATTCGGAAGCTGTTAACATAAGTATCAGATATATATTGTGTATTATCCTTCACATGGTGCCCCCGCGGAGCCTAGGACTTTTGTTTCGCGTGCGCGTACTCGCGGGGTGTAAGTGCGGCTTATTCCTGGCCAGGTTTAGCTTCCCCCTATGTTAAGTCCACGCTAGGAACGCCAGGGCAGGTTGGGGAATTATGCCCTGTTCTTGTCTGCTCCCTTGCTTTATTTATATGTATTTTTCGCCCTTGTTATAGACTCGCCCGGTGCAAACCAGGGCAATTGTGTGTTATCACAGCGTAACTACCAGCCATACGATTGAATCTCAAATTTTTCAAAAAATTGGGGGTGGGGGGGGGCTTGCCTGTGTTTCTGTCGTCCGTCTTGTCTCTTGCCTTATTTGCTTACCCTTTTTGGATAACTCCGATTCCGGTGCGGGTCATCCTATCGTATTAACAACCGTTACAAGTTTGTTTTACTTTTGATGTTTGCAGAAGAAGAAACCACTTCGAAGATTTTCTGGATGTAAGGTTCCTTCGAGGACAAGACAAAGACTCGCATGAATTGTGTGTGAAGTGCAGAAATTGATAAAGAGAAAGACCTTGTAATTTACACAAAGGGTAGACAGAAGTGGAGATCCAGAAATTCTTAGGTGAATGGACGTGGTATGGAAAAGAGAAAGTTAAAGAGCACAAGTGCCAAGGCTAAACAGCTCCATCTCCGTTTCATGGCATCTCCCTCCGGGTCGTTCACAGGTGAAGCTGCTACCGCTACCACCAACATAGACTTCTTCAAGAGCAGTCAAGTTTTACCTTTATTCTAGCTTCAGAAGTTATTATCTATGGTTGCTCCAGAGGCTATTAGACAGTTTATAGGGCAAGTTCGTCCAGCCACTCTGCCAGTTGTGATGATTAAGGCGCCAGTTGTATAATCCCGAGTGGATTAAGTGATTACTTACGACTGGTGCTCTCCCACTCTTCCTTCAGGGGTGGATGAATGGAAGACGTATACAACGGTCGAGTAGCCGGACCGGTGCCGTGTTTTACGGCTCCGAAGAAAGCAAGCAGTGGCTATTCCTACAATACTCGCACAAGTGATTAACGGGTCTCGGTCTCACCCAGCGATAGTAATTCTGCCTCAGTCCAGCGATAATTCACAATACTTGAGAAGTCAGGCTGGCTATTTATCCGTGGTGTGAAACTAATCAAAGTCCGTCCACCGGCGTCAGTAGTGTTGCAGTTGATTAGAACTGAGGGCGACTTCCGTGGCGGCAGTTAATGAAGCCAGCGGCTCTTTGTTTTTAAACCTATTGATGTGGAATTGGGTTATGAAGAACCCGGTACCGCTGGACTCGGAGTATGCGACTGGTGCCTGTATGTGATGATGTTATAGAAGTATTTTTATGAGTATGATGAGAATTTTATAATCAGCCTAAACCTTTGACGGCCGTTTGTAATTACTTTACCGTTAGCTAGACATTATGTTGCGGCAGGGCGCCACCGATGTTCACCGATAGTATACGGACGGGTCATGAGTTTATTGTCAGAGGAACATGAGACTTTGTATGGTGATGGCGGAGTTTAGATATTCTTCCCATGAAGACAGAGTTTCCCTCCTTGGCTTTGAAGGAAGTTATGGTTGTTCATGCAAGGGGGTATTCACGATTAGGGAAGGAACATTTAATTTCTCCTCTTTCTTCCAAGAATACATGCTTCCGCCCCAGTCCACCAGTCCGTCCACCCAGTTAACCTTCGGGACGTCTCTGTGGTTCTCCGGGTGTGAATTATCCAACGTTCCCATCCAACGAATTAACGTTTGGGCCGCCATCGTAGTTCTGCGAATTCAAATTATACTACCTTCTCCATCGGGCCAACGGTCGGGTCGTCACCACTATGTCTCAGCCGGCATGCTTCACCGATCATCCTCCGTATTCAAGTCAATCGTCATAGCCGTCTGTCGTAGATCCAGAAAGAGTTCTTCTCATCTGTATATTCATCTGGTAATAGGAAGGATAAGGATCGGCCTACTGCATCTGCTAGGACAGCGCTCCCTTCCAGGGGGCCGCAGTCAGGCGAAGTCTTCACGTGCTAGTCTCAGTACCGACAGATCTTAAGGAGGAGTGCGAAATTTAGACCATAATGAATAGGTAGTCTTCTTCGCAGAGGCGTTCCGTCATCACTGCCGACGTTCTCAGGACAGGGGATTGCTCTTAAGGGTTAGAATACTTTCTCCTCTACCCTACAAAAAGCTAACACAAGTAGTAGAATAGTCCATTAAGATTCTCCTAGAACCCAGACTATCGAAGTCTAGAGCGATCTCATTTCAGGTAGTTCTATTCACGTCAGGATCTAGTTCTATGATCAGAAGGATTCTTCGGGTTCAAGATTTCAAGACAAGCGGAGATGGAGATTCTTCTAATAAGAACTATTTAGACCCACGTTATGATCAGTGCTGGACAAGAAAGAAAAAAGTGGCTTCTCCTAAACGTTTTCAACTTATACAGAAAACATTCCTCTAGTATAGATACATTAGCCTCCTTATTATGATCCTCCAGTTTTAAAGATTCGAATGATGACGATGTCAGTCATTATTATGTTTCAAGGCCTAAAGAGATGATTTACAAGTTAGAGGTAAGAATCATAACTGGAATAAGGGAGTCTGTTGCACACCCATGGTGTACTGAATCTGAAAGTTGTTACGTCTGATTATGTGTAGGGCATCTATCTCTCCCTGACTCTTACAAGCGATCATGTATAACAGAGCCCATCTCGGATGTCAGCTCCTAGTGATACAGTCCAAGATTAAGCTTTTAAGGATAATCAACCAATACCGGTTGATGCTACTCCGCGCATTGCACATTTCTAGTCAACGGCACTTTCAGTCTAGAGCGCACTGGTAATACAGGGTGAGGCCTCTGATTGATTGAGATGGAAATTGTAAGAGATTCCAAGATCTTATGGAGCCTCCTTTCTAAGATTATGACTCTTTCCTGACGGAAGACTTTGAAAACCTACAGTACCTATCTCCCTATGTTGCTGCGGCCTTTTTGACGGCCGTTTTGGTTCATAAGTTTGAAATGTATGATCCTGTATTTTCTGAAGACTCCCTTCTAGATGGATTCCTGAGTCTTTCCCTACACGTAAGGACGATTTTGAATTCTTCAGCTCATATGGGTCCCAGACCATGCTTGGATAAGATGTAGGTCTGATGATGTAAATCTTAAGCAAGCCAAGACCATGCCCTCCAGCCGGTATCGAAGCCGGTTCTTCTAGAAACATAACGAACCTGTTCATAGAAGTGATCTTGGGAAGAATGCGGACCAAGGATTGTGATTCGACTTTTGGACACAGATTGCCCGTAATCATATGTGAAACTTCGCATTGTAGCCTTGTCTCCTAAGCACTCCCACTGAATTGCTTTATTGGAGCCTAATGTATAGACTTGTCTAGTGAAGCCATTGAGAGAGCATTCATCACGTTTCTACTGGAGCTTTTTCCTAAGATTGCCCCCTACCAAATTAGCTGGCTCTGGAAGGGAAGAAGCAGTTGCGCTTGAATTTTAAGCAAAGAAGTTATCCTCAATGATCCTAGAGGTAAAGATCCTTTTGGGAAGACAGTGGTTTAGTTTAGCCTCTCTGGACGAAGAACGAGTTCTAGCTGCTGATCAAGTTGCGTAAGTATACAAGACCAGGGTTCTTCAAGTAATAAATATACATAATTAATAATCGATAAAGCGCGGCGAATCTAGATCGCAGCAAAGCGTGAAAAGATGCTACTTATAGCATTTGTGAATAGATAGTCGTAAGAGCATGCTAAAAGTAAGAAGTAATCAGACTCCTCCTCATGCTAGCTGGTAACTTATTTCCAAGTGCGAGCCAGCAACATAGGAGAAGGTCCTGCATTCTACAGACTTAAGGGTTTTGACTGTACTGTGCTCAGTCAGAAGGGTAGGATCTGATGCAGAACGCAGACTCGCTCTGGCAGGCTGATAAGGCCGATGCAATCAGAGAGGTAATCTCTGGTACACTTGATGAGACATTGAAGATGATGACACAGAACCTTAAAGGTTATGCGCATGTCAACTGGAAGCCAGTGCAACTGTTGTAAGTAGGGCTAGCATGATCATGTTTTAGAGCCCTACATATCAGGTTCGCAGCCCCAGTTTTGGATACGCTGAAGTCTATGGCGATCGCTTTATTACATCAAGTAGCAACCATTGCCCTAGTCTAATTTTATAGCACAAGGGCATGCGCATGACAAGATGACAGGTGTCATAGTTCAAAAAGCGGCGTATACGACAAAATGTTTGAGAAGCTGATATGTAAGTTACAAACAAAGAGATTTACTGAGCTGACATGGACATTTCGGAATCAAAAATATATCGCAATTGCGAGCAACAGTGTCTAAGGAGAGATGGACTTGTTCCCAACACGCGAGTAACAGGCAACACATATTGTTTTAGATGGGGTGGCAACAGCAACAAAAAACGCTTCTTCTCATATATTAGCTTTAACATATGCTTTCTCATCCACATACTGAGAGCATCAATGCAAAGAGAAAACTGATTTAAGGGCAGTGGAAATGAAATCGGGGTTTCCTTTGGATTGAAAAAAGTTATAAACTGTCACAAGCGATTACAAGTGGTAGGACCAAATCAAATGATCTTCCAAGCGGCCAACTGGAAGAACATAGATTTGAGAAACCCGGATGGTCACAATAGAACCTTGGGGCAGTCCAAAAAGCAACTTGACAGGATCTGGAAGCGTGCCATCAATGTACACCCTGCTAGTCCCATCCGAAAGGTACGATAAAACCACTGCAATAACCTTGCCCTCTATGCCTAATTCAGTTTGCAATCTATTTATCAAGATGGTATGACAGACAGTATCAAATGCACTGCGCAAGTCCACAAACAAAAAATACACCCATCGGTGAGAAATACACTTCATATGTCATCTTTGACACGCATTAGTGCCGGCTCAGTACTGTGAGCCCTTTTATAAGCAACTTGAATGCTTCACGCTAGGTTATTCTTTCCCTATACAGCAGTCAATGATCTCACATCTTGTTTTTCAATGAGCTTTGATATGAAAGGGAGATTCGACACTGGTCTATAGTTTTTCAGATTGTTGGAATCTAGCAAAAGGGGGGGGGAGAGGGGCTTCCTCTGATTAATTGGAGTGACAATGGAATGCTTCAGACAAATTTGGAAAACGCCAGACTGAATGTGATTCATTTATTATAGTTGTGATGATAGCAACAAAATTCTGAAACATTTGCTTCAAGGACCATGTCGGCACAGGGCCCGAGACACAGGACTTTGGGGGAGCCTCTTGTTGATGGCTTTCAGTAACGTCCTCCCTTGCAACGAGGTCAATCATTAGGGTCGAGGTAACCTGAACTCTGAGGCAGGGATAAACACATAATCATCAAGACCTGGTTGATCTTTCTCAAGATCTGTCTCTTCAAAGGGAGAGCGTGGCGCAATGGTCTAGGGGTATTCGCCTTTGGTGCAAGAGGTCCCCGGTTCAATCCCCTGCGGGGCCACTTGCTGGGAATTTAATTGGGTACCAAATTCTGGATTTGAATTTGTAAGAACTATTGATAAACTGGAATTCCGCTCTCCCATGGTTCATTTGGATTGGGCAAACCAACCATGAGAAAACCCCGTCCTTCGGAGGGGACGTTAAAAGCTCGTCGGGTTCCTCCATTACATGGAGAATCACGCCTGATTGTATATGTAATCGCAGCCAGCGTCGATAAGAGTAGGGTGAAAAAACCCATGGCTGTCCCAATTAGTCCTGGATCACTGGGGATCATTGGAAAGCAGTAGTGTCTGCACACTGAAGATTCTACCCAGGCTTACAATAAGACTAAAATAAATAAAAATCTTGTATATCTTCTCACTTTTGTTGAACAATGAAGCAAAGTCATTGGCTAGTATAGTACCTGGTGAGATACATAGGCAGGTCGTACCTTAGTAATTCCTGGTTAGCAAACCATTTACTTTACTGTAAAACACCATTTTGGTATCAGCATTTTAAAAAACACCTATTAATACTCTTGTTAGCTGTATCAATCATTTCATTGTGATACGGCGCTGCTCAAGATAAAGTGCCGATGTGTCAAGTCTTAGACTTCGCCCATTTTCTTTTCATAGAGTACGACGAGAACGACAAGGCCAGGTGAATGTAATTATTATACCATGGCTGGGAGATCGAGAGAGAATCACGGAAGTGACTGCTCACTGGAGCATGTTTGTCCAGAACTCGCCTAACAGCATTATCATAGTAATCGCCCAAGTCATGACATTGACGCCACGTCGGAAGATGCAATTTGAGCAGCAAGATCAGATTGAAAGAAATTTGATTCACAGAAATGTATCTATGGAAGAACCTTGATATTGTTTAGGTTTAGGTTTCTGTCCCTGCACACAAATGAAATAACCATTGTGATTAGATGGACAGAAGTCAGCTGTGACTAGTGATGAATTGAGGGGGGTGGTGATGGTGGGGATAAGGTTTTCCTAAAGCCTTGAAATAAGGAGGTCTAGGGTGTGACCATTTAGGGGGGTGGGGCTCCTACGATATGTGATGGAAAACCTGCAGTCTTCAGTGTTTTTAAGAGGTGAGATACATCGGAATGGGATGAATGTCCACATGGAGTTAAAGTCCCCCAAAGTACGATAAACTTTACTGTTTGTGGTATTAACAAAGTTCAGTGAAAACGATCAATTCATTGAAAGTATTCACTAGTCTAGATTTAGACCGTATAGGTACCGGACCTTACGATTATGGCTTTCGCAGAAGGACTTACGCTACAGTTATTATATACCTTCAAGAAGGAACAGAGGTTCCTTGGACGTGGGCTACGACTTAAGGGCAGCAAATCCAACTAAGAGGCTCTAGAGAGTTACAGAGGTTATTCTTCCTACTCCAGTCGTATAGAGGCGCAAGACCGTGGCGCGAGGAGTAGGAGAACGAAGATACAATTGATTACCTACCTATGACGCCAGTGGAGGGGAAATTGAAGTATCTCCCGGCGTGGCGGTCGTTAACCTCGGATCTATGGGTTCTTCAAACAATTCAGAAGATTACCATTTACCGCTGATGAAAGTCAGGTTTTGCTCTACGCCTATGCCAGAAGAGACATTAAGGCTATGATTTTGAAAAAACGAGCACGTGAAGGAAATTGTTAGGAAAAAATTGCTTATTTTTCCTAAGAAAAAGTCTAGGAAAAGGATTCTGTTCATTTTTCTTCCTACCATTGAAGAAAGAGAAATATCAGGGAACCTCAGACTTTCAAAATTCACACCCTCTGAACAGACATATTCGTCCGAAGCCTGTTAAGAAGGGTGCTCTTTCAGCTGTCATCAAAGAGTTGAAGAAAGGGTTGGTTTGGTTGGTGCGACATTGGATTTTAAAGACGCATACCGTATGTTCCAGGTTTTCCTCATTTCAAAAGGGGGCTTCGCATCAGTTTAGACAACCGTCTTACCAATTTCGAGCTCTGCCAATTTGACTTTCTACTGCTCATACTTACTTTACAAATTTAGTGAAGACAGTGGCAGAACATCTGAGAAGGAGGGGTATCCAAACATTTGTCTATCTCGATGATAGTTGTTTGTTAGACGTAAGTAATCGTAGGGTCTGCGTGTCAGTTTATTGGTTTTGGGTATGGAAAGATGCGTGAAAGGCTGGGTTTTTTAGGATAAACCAAAGAATTCTAATATCATCTCAAGTCAGAAGCCGGGAGTTTTGGAGCCAATTCTGGACTGAAAAAAACCCAAAGTTTTTCCTACAGAAGAAGAATCTAGAAATGTGAGATAGTATCTTTCTCATTCTGATGAGAATTTATCTCGGCTCATCTAGGGCTACGTTGCTTAGAAATGCTGGCAGCTAGTAGACCTTCTACCATTCTGCAAGTTGTGGACTGAGACCGCTTCCAGTTCGGGGAATTACTACAGAGACAGAGGACGATGTGTTGCCTACCAATACAAGAATTTCTTATGGTGGGAGAAAGAGTTCCACGAGATAACTCATCGAGTTATTACCACGCGGATGCTTCGACGATAGGTTGGGAAGCAGGCATGAGATCCCCAAAACTAAAGGGAGATGGTCGAGTTTAATAAGGAAATCTCCTTATAAATATACTAGAGTTGCTAGCGCGTCTAACACGTTCGTAGCGATTTCAAAAGATGGTTTCTGGGGACATCGTGTGAAAATCAGATTCAGGACAATCAATGTAGTGGACTACATAACCACCAAGGAGGAACAAGAGTTCCTCATGTGCATTTGCAACATTCCGGCCTCCTTCTTGGTGCAGTATCATTCAAACTACCCTCAAGGCGGGAACTTACCGAAGTATCAACTGTCTAGAAGGACAGCTTTTTTCCAAGGAGGAAATATCAGACAAAAATGGTAAGCTTTCGTTATCAATGTGGAGTGGCATCTCAACAGCCGTGTAGGCCAGATAATTTTCAAAGACTTATAGGCCCATTAGTAGATATGTTGCATAACAACAAGAATTACCAGCTACCAACATTCTGCACGTGGCTAACGGACGAGAGAAAGCCTGGGTGAGAGATTGCTTTACAATAAGTTGGGAGAACAATGATTGATACGTCTTTCCAACGTTAACAATTCTGGCGAAAGTATTAACAAGTTAAGCAATCATGGTTCAAGAGATTACTGCTGTGACCCCATTTTGGCAACGTCAGGTTGGGTTTTTTAAGAACGGTTCAGGGTTGTTGGAAGGACCATCCAAGACTGATTCTTAAGGCAAAATCTATTGGTGGATGGAAGAAACAAGAGTGGCGCTCCAAAGGCTAAATCTCTACACTTGTCTGTGTTGGCCTCTTCTTCAAGTCGCCTTTAAACGCAAAGGTTTTTCAAAAGAAGCTGCCTCCCTGGCAGCGGGAGCAAGGAAGGAAGCCAACCTCCAATATTTTTCTATATAAAAAAAGAAAAATTAAAAAAAAAAAAAAAAAGGTTGATCCGCATTCTGCCTCTGGTGGAGGAATGGGCTAATGTAGTGTATCTTGCTATTAGCTTGCATAACGCTAGTATGAGGACTCAATGCGCCCAATTTTACCAACCACGTTAAATAATCGATATCGGTGGCCAATTGGTGATCATTGGTTCTGAGTCCTTCTTCACTGGCGTAAATCTATCTCTACTGAACAAAATGGACTGAGCGGAACGTGTTACATTTCAGCGAAGGGTGGTGCAAGCCGAGTGCATTTCTCACGTACACAAGTCGCAAAACGAATCTATGTGGTACAGTATAGTAAATACGGGGGTATTATATAACACTAATTCTTCGTACGTCGCCGGCGCAACCGTTTGAACATGGACAAAGGCCAGCCACTTTTCTCGATTTGACTAGAAATACAGACATCCTTTGATGGCGGCATCTACCCAGACGATATTCCGTTGTTAGAAAATTCATGCGTTATATATCTACATACAAGAAGTATATGAGGATTCTCAGATCTCACTATGTTCACTATACTTCCTCGTGCTGGTTTCATGGCCAAAAAACCACAGAACTCAATTCTGCACCTAGGCATATCAGTCTTCAGAGCTTCCCAGAAATACTACTGATCCTGGAGATAAACGTCTTGTGGCCAGTCAGAGCTCTCCGGCATTATTATCACCTTTGACTTACTGATTAAGGAAATATGGATTCATCAATATCTGACCACGTCGTCATCACTACAAGAACCTTACAAACCTGCAACAAAGCTAAATTTTCACGCTGGGTCACTTCCCTCATCTCTGATGCCTTTGAAAGTGAAAGCCTAGTCACTGGACAGTAACATACACCTTTGAACCCCGAAATGGTCATGAAATTAGAAGTCAGGCAAAATCTTGGGCTTTTCACTTAAGAGTGAAAACATATTCTGATATAATGGAAGCATCAGGATGGAGGATGACGACAACGTTTCAGAATAGTTATATGGAAACGACGTCCTTAAAGTATCAACCAATCATGGCCAAAAACCATCCCTGTCAGCAAAGCAGTCAGAGGAGTAAGAGGAGGGATGCCATGAATCCTTACCAAAGGCTCATAAGGTGAGGAGTGCCGGTTTTATTATAACTTTTAGTGCTTTGCGACCAGATGTGGCTGACGTTAACAGTATCCTGTTTATATATATTGGCAGTATATTGGGCAAAAATTATTTCAGTTCCATTAAAAACTTCACATGGAGAGAAACCCGCTACAACTGAGACTACCTGCTCCACTTCAACCTAGGGACCAGTGTGGCAGTCATGGCACTGTTGGATCATTTCGTAATGTATATAAGGGATAAAATAGAATATATTCACAAGGTGTGAGATTGTTCTATTTTTATTACAGGTAACTTACGAATGATCCAACTAGTGACCCTCATCCAGGCCCTTCCCCCGCAAGTGGAGCCTTGGGGAAGGTACAAAAAAGTGGAGCAAGGATCTGGACGCCCATGAAGTGACGTCATATGGTTGGGCGTACCGATGCTAGCATATGGGACCGCTACTAGGCATGGGCGTACCGAAATGTTTAATGTGGCAATAGGGTGTCTAAGGCCTTTTTGAGCACAAAAAAAATGGCACTTGTTGGATCATTCGGAAGTATACATGTAGAAAATAGAACAATCCACACATTGGTGAGTATAAACTTTGAACAACCACATGCCTGCCCGATGTTCTGGGATATTAAGGATCATTTATATTAGAGGCCGATGCGAAACAACGAAGAAAGTGCATTTTTCCATGCCGTAAGTTTTAGTGTAATGGGATTGGGCGGTAAACATCTAAGCGTACACCAGTGAGCTCGGCTGATTCAAGACTGGGAGGGTCCGTAACTCTAAGCCTTTTAGTACTCGAACCATAAGAGGTACTATAGTGGTACCCTGGTTCCACTAGCCCCTCACATGGACGAATGGGATCGGATTGCTAAACTCAAACCAGGAAAAGCAGTAGGCCTTGACAACATCTATACTGAGCAACTAAAAAATCTTGGCCCAGTAGCAAAGGAATGGCTTCTGAGCTCTACAATTGGTGCTTATTTCCCAAGGTTCCCAAAGATCTGGAGGAAAGCACATGTTTATTGGAACCTCCTAAAGCATGGGAAAGATCCATCCAACCCACAGAGCTACAGAACCAATCAACAACAAGCCAAGTAGTAGTACTCAAAACTAAACTCAAACACATGAGGAGGGTTTCGAGAAGGGTATGGTAACCGGAGCTGTGTTCGTCGCCTTCAGCAGCTTTACGACACTGGTAATTACAGATGCATCTCCATAAGATCCTGGAAAATACCAAGAACATCCGCTTGACTGAGGCTTATGCGTGGATTGCTGGCTAACAGGATGTTTTTTCAGCTAGGAGCGAGAAGAGCGATCGTATGTGGCAGAGGCTCAAGAATGGGTCTACCACAAGGGAGTGCTGCTGCACATCTCAGTCAAACAGATATCCAACGACCAAACCTAGGAGTGCAGGAACCCATCGTTTTATTTATGCAAGACGATCTTGGAATTAGTGAACAAGATGCCGACTTCACGTTGTTGAAAGAGAGGACTCCAAAGCTTGGATGAAATCACTCCTTATTATGAGGAAACCACCTACGTGCCAATCCATCTAAGACACAGGTGTGTGTTTCCATCTGACGCAACCGTGAAGCCAAAAACGTCAGCTTAAAGTTCACTTGGTCTGGAACTCCCTGGAGCACTGTGATAACCCTGTTGACCTGGGAGTCACCTTGGACCGCACTCTCTCATATAAGAACCCACATGAGAAGACGAAAAGAGTTAAAGTATGTTCACGCCAAAAAAATAACATCTTGAACAAACCACTGGCACAGATGGGGTGCTCGCCCCATTAAGATCGACGGCACTGTGCTCCTCATGTGCAGAGTATGCCTGCCCTGTATGGGAAAGCTCAACCATGACAAGATGCTTGATTCAGCGTTTAAATGCCTCCTGCCGGGTTATACAGGATGCCTCCGTCCAACCCCAACGGAAAACTTATATAATCTAGCAGGAATAGCTCCAACAGACATCCGTCGTAGCGTAGCGAGCACGCAAGAGCGAGCTGCCACGTATCCAATGTGAAGCACCCATATTTCCGGAACAGTTACCTGCTGCCAACCGCCTTAAACTTTTAAATCTAGAGAGATTGTCTTAAGCAAAGTCCAACCTCTTGTGAAACAGTCTTCTAAGGAGGTAACAAGGAGAGTGCCTTGTGGTTGGAAAGAAAGACTGCCATCAACCAATTAACATCTATCGGGATTGAACCTGGTGTGAGCATCTCCCACCTGGAGTGACTCCTCATGAGCTGAATGGCGATGCCTTATAGGGATGAGAAACCAGGAATTGGCCGATCTAAGGTTCCTTGCAGAAGTGGGGCTATCTGGAAGCAGATCAGGATACTACTGTGGTTGTGAACGCACCACAGACAATGGAAACCCTCTGGTCTGCCCACTGCTGGAGCAAAGAACAATGCACAAACCAAGGACCTTGCGGAATTCAGTGAAGAAGCCAGAAGTTGACCATCTCTGGCTGGATCATTATTTGAGAACCACAGTGTTTGGACACGATACAGAAGAAGGATTACTCGAATTCTGTTGCTGTACAATAACTAGGGATTAAAAGTACTCTCTGCAGTCAGCATCTTGTCAAGGTTGAAGCCCGCAAGATCCCTGCACCAGACGATCCCGAATTCATCGCGGACCTGGATGCGAACGACGAACGCAAGGAACAGGCAGCGGATTAAGGTTTGTCTCCCCAAGGAGCAGCCGAGTGAGGTAATCCAAAAGGAGACGCATAGTGTGGAATGCGAGCCAATGAGCACGGACCATGGCATGCACGGACAGGTACGCAAAATATCTTGGAGGATGTATGTTTGTGCGTGTGCACATTGGTCGCCAGTGTGTGTGTTATAGGTGTGTGTGGAATAGTGGCATGGCCTATGCATGCGTTTGGCTATGTGTATACATGTAACTGTCTTCAAACCTGTAATTATAGAGCTTTTGTATATGTTTTCATTTTACACGAACTTCCTTTTCATATGCAACATATACAAAATAAATGCAATTTGTGATCAGTAAATCTAATGGCCGTGAGACTTACCAAACTTTTTGGACAGTCCACTGTTTGGGAGAGGAAGCATTTTGTATGCACCAGAATCAATACATCTCAAGAGGCCAACTGGATATATTTTATGTTTACCGTTTGGGCCTATATATCCCCATGTATATGCAATAGAAATAATCTGGGGGTGGGTCAAACTATAAATACTATATTTGTGTTACACCCAACATATTGAGCAACTCCTTACCAACATTGTGAATGGAATTACCAAGTATGTAACTGAAGAATCACTCACCGAATTCCAATTGCTGACCGAGAAGCCTTAGGGGACTAAACAGGACTGAACTTTGCCACTGCATGAACCACTTTGGCCAAGACCTGTCAATGATCTGGAATTGAATGAGAAGAGAGGTAGGGTTCAAAGGTTACACAGGCTCCTTACCTCCTAAGGACTACAACTTTCTTACAGTATCTCGGATTGGCTCATACATGTTATAGCATGATATAACCTCTGAGTAACCAATCAAAATAGACTTTCTATATGTCTCTGTAACTTTTCTTACCATATCTCCTGATTGGCTAAATGTCGCAGCATGTAACCCAATGTACTATCAATAAAATCGGCTGGAAGGTCAGGGGTTACATATTTTGAGCAGACGATGGTGGCCAAGCTCAAACGCACAAAACCAAATCCCACAAAAGATTACAGCATTACAGACAACCAAAACACTAGGGTTAGACGTTTCATAGAGAAGTCCCATGGATGCAAATGAAGTATTACAAATGATTTCCCATGCGATGTAGGACCTTGTGCAGTAGTAGGCTTGACGGAATGAATGGCAAAAATTACCTCATTCGCATGCCAGGGGACTTCTATATGAAACGTTTCCAAAACACTAGCTGATTTAGGTGCTTTTGAAAATGGGTCAGTCATGGGGTGTTCCAATGACCCATGACAGGTCAATCTTCCCTGATTCATATATAGATTTCAGAAAACCCCTTACCAGTGGAGTTGATCTTCAGCCCCAAGTTTTGGAATAGAAAAATATTGAATTTATGTTGTATTAAATTTTCGTTGAGTATGCCTCCACTTCTTGAATTGAGTCGCCATCCCAATTATTTAGGATTCCCCCCACCCCCTGTACAGATGCCATGAAAACCTCTGGAAGTTATATTGCACAAAGTGTGGTCTCTTGGGGCATGTTAACATAGCTGGGGAAATTTTTTAAATGAAATTGCCACCTGAATGCCTTCAAATGCCACCAACGACAGAAAACAAGAACAAAAACCACTTTTTGTTATTTTGCAGGAGACGGCTGGTCAGATGATTCTGATATTTAATGAGGGAAAAACCGGAATGAGTGATACCTCGCACCCCATGACACTTTGATGGCATGGAGCCATATAATATGATCGATACTGATTTAACCTTTGCAGATATGACACGACATGGACGTGCACGATTGGCCAACCGCGAATTAGCTGTAGGGTTATGGGACCACCCTCCACGAGGGAACCAGGAGGGTCGACCCGTACCGGTTTAGAGGGTAATATAGCCACCCAGAAAAGGGTTTGGTCCCCAAAACCCGACCGGCCCAAAATTGACTAATTGGGCCCTGGTGAAAGCCTTAATCCTATAGCCCTCCTACTCCTCCACTGACCCACCATGGAAGGAGCCCCCAGCACCCAGAACTAAAAATCATGGGTGGGAGGGGGGGATTTTTGTGACACACCGTCTGCCAACCAGCCGTGATGTGACAAATTTTTGGAAAAAAGGAAACAATGGCGAAACGTAAATAGGGCGCGAAAGAGCGGCTAATGATTGGTGGCTGTTCACTGCCAGCCAGTCTACCGAGGTTTCAAAGGTCACCAAGTTGACCATACTACCTTTCGGGCCGACCAACCAGGGGCAATTACAGTAAGCCGACTCCCTCCCCCACCCGTAAAAATATGAGACAACCCAAACCAAGGGAATTGGCCGGCATCAAGGAGCACAATTTTTTTGATTAAGCTAGAGCTAATAAAAAAACAAACAAGTGCCACCTGAATGCCTCTCAAATGCCACCAACGACCAAGGAAAACAAGAACAAACACAACTTTTTGTTTATTTTGCAGGATGGGATGGTCGGACGGATTTCTGATTATTTAATGAGGGAAAACCGGATGGATGAGTGCTACCTCGCACCCCATGACAAAAACCCCCTTGATGGCCTGAAGCCAATATTAATTGATAATACTGATTGTACCTTTGAAGATATGACACGACAGGGACTTGAGGACGATGCCCAACGCGAATTAGGTCGGGTTTTATGGACCACCTCCAGAGGGGACCCCCGTAGGGGTCGGACCCGTACCGGGAGGGTATAGCCCACCCAGAAAACGGGTGTGTCCCAAACCCGACCTGCCCAAAATTGAAGCCCAAAGGGGTCCCAGACTGAACCCTTGCTAACACCCCCCCTTTTTTTGTGCCATTTGCCGAGGGGGTGGAATGGGGGGTGTATTTTTTGTTAAGTGTTAACACGTTTGAAATACAATAACAGTGTGTTACCCTTAAAGCTACAACTTAGTGCTGTGACCACAGCCAAAACTACCATGTGCATTATGTGAAGACTTCAACACACCAGCGCCTTAACAACAGCCCATTTCCTTTTTCTACTTCTCATTGCGTACCTTTTCCCAGACTGAGTATTCCCCTTTTTACTTTGTCACTTTGTAAACGATCTAGAATTTTTTTTTTTTTTGGAATACAGTAAAATGTCCACCTTTTATTTTATTTTCTTTTTAAGCAAATCTCCATAAAATCAATATTATGAACATTTTTTTTTGTATTTTGTTTAACAACTTGCCATATAATGGTGACACAAACTCTCATAATTATGTGCGAAAAACGTATAGTGTGACCCACATGCACCTGAAAAACGGAATTAAGGGACTGCTTTTGAAACACCCCCACTGGTACCATATCACCTTGCATAACCCCTCCAATACCAAATGTATTTAAGGACCACAAAAGGCAAATGACAAACACTTTTTTTTTCTGTGGCAGACTGCAAGAACCACCTAAACTCAGCACATATTTTATGTGTTTTTCTCCCTGTCGGAAGGTGAACTTTGTGGAGGGTAGTAGTTGTTCAGTGCTTGCTTTAGTGGGGTTGGCATCATTGAAATTTTAATACGGCTGTTTTGTTCAAGTGGTTGCAGTATGGAGTAGAGATGGGGTAATTTCCTTCTGGAGACAAGTGGACGCCATCGCGCCTGAAGAGGGTTTAGATCTTGTGCGTTATTTCGGGGGAATGAGAAATCACACGGTTGTCCCCATTTGTTTCACGACACACTTACATGCATGGCGATTTATTACCTTGCTCAACGTTCACCTGCCCCTGGGTTCTGTTCCCCATACACAGAACAGCGGGGTAGTCGGGTAGTATGTTGGAACCCATATATCCGCAGAATGGGGAGTTTTTGTCTATGGAGCTTGATAGTACTGCTTACAGCTTCAACACTCTTTACTGTCATGGCAAACACATAATTTGTCCCAATGTGTAGGCAGGACCGTCTGTGGGCAGGGACGTCCTGTCAATCCGTTTAAACAACCTACTAGTAACCCCCCCAGCCTAGCCCCACCTAGCCCTAGCCAAGAAGAAAAGAAAGAAACATGTCCGCACCGTCAAGTTCGCGGAAACATCCCCGGCCCACCGTACGATGCTGTCTCCTAACACCCACGTCCTGGGTTCTGAAAGAGAAAACATTGAAACAAAGAAGGCAAACAGCTCGGGTCTGAGAGAGACTTGTTATACAGTGTTAACCAAGATTTTGATAACAAGCTAATATATGGACTGACAGCTGGAGCCACAATTTTTTTTTTTTTTAAATTACCTCTGGAGCCACACGGTGGCTGAAGCCACAAGCCAAGCCAACAACAGTCCCGCATACCACATGCACAGGGGATGATAGGAAAATGGCAGGAAAACCAAGCATGCCACAAAAAAAATTATGGCTTAAATATACACAGAGGACACTGCCCTTAGATTTATGCCTTTATCTGAGATTTATGCCCTTAACTTATGTTACACCTTTAATTACACAGGGCAATAATCCTATATCAACAAATGGGGGAAACACAAGTCCTGGGTTCCTTAATGTACCGCTTGTAGCTTACAGAGCGCCACCCTCCCCAGACACTTTATCTCATCAAGGGGGAAGACACACAGCGGCCCCGTTGTTAGCCGCACATATGCTAACGCTATGTGTGCTGATAACCTCCTAGTGGGTGCCCACTGGATGAAAGGCTTAGCAGACAGGCTTGGAATTGGAGCGGGTGGTGGGGTCTTATCATCTGGCAGTAAAAACAAGCGGTCCCTGACCTGCTTGAGGACCCTAAGGTACGATTCAAGTGCGGGTACAGGGCCACACGGGGGACCCTGCCCGCTCTGCCAAGCCCAATACTGAGCTCTTCCGACTGGTCAGTTTTGGAATACCGCAAAACCCTAGCTGCACTTCCGTGTGCTCTGGTGTAGGTGAATAGCACATCGTCAAATGATAGAATTCTGTCCCCTTGTCCCTTTTTGGATTGGAAGTAAATTCGCCAACTTCTTCAGAAGGCAAAAAAATTGCAACATGAATGCAGCTTTAAACAGTGCTATCTCGTAGCTGATTTGCATACCTTTCCCAGTGCAGTTAACAAATCCTGAAGTATGGATAAAGTAATGGGCCTAGGACATCCCCTCCCTACCTTTGAGCTCCTTGCACCCATCGAGCAGATGCACTACGAAGGATAGGAGGATGAGGTGGTCCTTGCCAGCCACGCAGTTGTAGCTTATATAGACAGCCCTATATATATGAGCTTATAGTAGATGGGGACTTCCCACCTAAAGGGACATGCCTGCCGATAAAGGCCACACTTGGCTGTATGGAACGGCCAAAACTAAGATAGGCATAATGAACCCTGAACTGCGCAAGGCCATGCCCTCTTTGATAAAAGCGAGTGTTTGTGTTACTTGCCATGGATGCCTGGAGGAGATGCTGGGCTTCGACTGCTACAGACTCCATAGTGATACTGGTATGTCCACCCCTAACTTCCTCTGCTTTGGGGCAAGGTGGTGGAAGCGAGAAGCCTGAAAACGTGATAGAGAATCGGCTATTTTATTTTTTACCCCGTGGGATATGCACACAAGACCTATAAGTGAGGTTTAGGCGAAGCACTTCAGCAACAAAATGGCGGGAACTAGGGGACATGATGCGGGGGCATTTGGATGTCTGCTGCTTGATATCTGTACGGAATGCCATTCATTGGTGTCCGAACGGAAACTGACACGCTTACCTGCCAAATGTTCCCCCCATACGTAATGCACAACAATGGAAAGAAAACTCCAAACCAAGCGAGGGGATGGCTGACAACCAATGGAAATGATTGGGCCATCTCCCCTGAAACCAAGAAACCCTTTAAAATATCCTCCGAACCCAAGCGTCCCACTGGCATCGGTGTTTTAGATTAAAAAGCTGAACGGTCACAAACACCCTTGCTCTCCCTTCTAACCAAACTTGCTCTGGAATGATGGCCGATCCATTATAATCTGACAGAAAGCTCCGCCACATATGCAATCTCTATGGCCCCTTGTAACGAACCCGATTGCCCTGGATTGTTTAAACCCCAGTGACAAGTAACGATCAGGCGTATTAAAAAAGGCTCTTCCAGGTGGTACCGCTTTGCACAACAAATGATTAGGGAGGCCCACAATGTGATGGCAAGTCCTCACAAGTCAGCTTCCTGGCCCGGTATATGCATGCTCTATTATGGCCCTCAGTTTTACCAGTTTGACTTGTGGGATTCTTACCATCTGTTCCACCAGCATCAAATTTCTAGACCCAGGAAAGTTAGTATGAGAGGAGGGGCCCTCAGTTTTATCCTCTGCTAAGGGTACACCCAGCCGTTGGACTGATAGAGCTACAGTGAAGCTGGGTGGTGAATGACTTAGAACACCTAAAACAAGCTCTTTTCCCTCTCTGGACTCCGCAACGAAGAGGAAATCATCCGCGAAATGGATCACATGGTCACACTGCGTCTCCTTCCTGACTACCCACTCTAAGATTTAGGCGGAGAAAGAAAGTTCAGAACAATGCTGGGCCGAGCGCACCATAGGAAGGCACTATACCAAATTAATAAGGCCATCCATCTCACTCCTAACGAGGTCAAAATCCTGAGGGCCTACTGGTAGTAATCGAAAGGCTGATTTAATGTCAGCTTTGGCCATCTGAGCACTTTGGCCCAAACATTGAGACGAGGAGAAAATGATTATCAAAGCCTCGGTATACTTTTACCGCACATGCCTCTGCACTAATCCCATCATTTACAGATTGCACAGAGGCCAGGACAAATGTGTATGGTCTAAAGGAACCTGGTGACGACTAGGAATCGCCTATTGGGGAAAACACGGGAAATTTGGAAAAGGTGTGGAATTACAAAAGGGCCCTGGCAACCTGCCGAGTTTGAATCTCTTTTTTCAGTTTTTCCCTAACCACCTCTGGGTATTTACGTGCGGACTCCAAATTCTTGCCCTCATGCATGCCTTGGACCTGAGAAGCCATCTTAAACCCATGTGAGAACCCCGGACCGTAAAACACTCGCAGCCTTCTGATCCGTGTACTCGTCCAGCAGTGGCAACAGCTCACAAAGTTTCACTGGTGAGGGGGGCTTGGCTACGCATAGCAAGTCTGGTGGCACAGAGTTGTCACCCTCTCTAGTAATTTGTACCTGAAATTAGGGTTGTACACATTTGTCATGCAATTGGGTTTAATTTATTGACCAGCTGCCATTCCCCCGATTTTTGATATGGAAAGTTAAGCATGAAAGCAGACACACCTTTAATAAAACAATGGGAAACCCAGCCTAGGCCCGGACCAATGCCTGAGAAAATGATTCCGCATAACTTTATATGTAATTTTCGATATTTTGGCAAAGTGGGATGAAAAGCCAAAACTTTAAATGGCAAGGTTGGGAACATTAAAAAGAATAAGACCACAGAGCCATACAGCATACGAGCCATCAGGGAACTGGCTACCCATGTCCCCTTTTGGTGTGTTTACCTTATTAAGCCATGAGTTATTACTTTAGATCCCAACCCGGGCGCGTGCTGAAATGCAAGTTTTATATATAAACTGTAGGTGGAAGTGAGCGTGTTTGCACTCAAGCCCCTGTCCCCTGTATGGGGGATTAGTGTACTTATAAGCCTACATTATTACATTATTTTGTAGTAAGCCAGCAGAATGTATTAAAGCATTGAAGTAAAAAAAAAACCATGCCCAGTGGATAACCAATGCGATCACAAACAGCCTGTAGCAATATTATGAATCATGAATAGATTTTTTTTGGATTTTATTTTATTTTTTTTTTAAACCAACTAAAATGTATAAGGCATCGATTTGGGTTAAAACCTACCAGTGCCCCAGTTCCTGATGTGGCACCCATCAAACCGGCACGGTCCTGAAAGAAAATAGAGTTTAGTTATTATTAGTATGTATTCCTTATATTTTTTTGCAAGTCTTGGTAAAAAAATACATACAAATTGGCAAACCTATTTAAAAGTGCCAACCTGATGGTGACAAACACTGGACCACCCCACCAAAAGTTCCTACTTGGCATGTGGTTGTTCTGTAACCAAGAAATATTTACTTTCTGGCTTTTCTTAATTTACAACACCCCCTTGCAGTATGGAAGTACAGTAGCCCAACATATACAAAAAAATTACAATGTAAATATCAATTAATCAAAACATATTGTCAAAACATGCATGCGACGAAAAGCCGATGAAATCGTACCGCGGGGATACATTTCAACGTAAACAACATGATTGTAAACATGCGTGTTGTTTTGCTACCTAAATTCCAGCGCAAAAGAACCGATCCCGCAACAGGACCACCAAATAATGGCAAGCCCGGGGGATTCCCCATGTCATAGCGATGTTCCAATGACTGGATTCGCCCCTCTGCTTTACTTACGGCTTTTACACGCACTGGCACCGTGGTTGGGCTTTGCCGCATTTTCCGTTCGCAACCAATTGTGGCGAAATTTACAATTTTTCCAGGAGCAGCCTCCTGACTTTGTTAAAACGAAAAAAAAGGCCACGGGTAAACTGGAGGGTTACCTGACTCTGAAAGCGGAGTAGGGTGCGAATTTGCCGCGCTCTGCGGGCGGAAGGTGGGCTGGTACGGCCCGCGGCGTTGGGGGTGCCATACGAACAAGAGCCACAGTTCCCCGTCGTAGCAGACCAAGGGTTTTGGGGGGTTTCTCTGCTGGCGCATCCTAAAATTGCGTGTCTAAGAGTCCGCCAACCGAAGCAGCGGCGAAGCGATTCGCGCGGAATCTGATGAGTCTGCATGTATTTTAATACCTCCTGCGCGCGATTGGGGTGGAAATCCAAAAAAACAGAGGCGTAAACAATTGAACGCACTTGTCCATGTTGAAATGGATGTTATTTACGCACGGCTTTGTTCCTTAATCACAGGACGACCCTTGGCTATCCATGTTAGCGCAATTAGGCGGGTCTTGGGCACCGCCCAGTTTTCAAGAAGTAGCCCTAATTCCATAAAATTCCCCCCTCCCAATTTTCTATTTCATGCTGTGGGAGGGTGTCTCACCCAGGGGGCGAGCGCAGACCGACGCGAGGGGCTGACGCGGGGGACTCCCGTCCCCGGGGGATTTACCGAATATGATGATACCGAACCGGGATGCTACCCCGAGCTACTTTCACCCTGAAATCACCGGTATACTCGACTCGTGGCCAAGGGTTGCGGGGCTAGGTTTTGCATTTCTTGCAGTCATTCCAGGAGGAACCTGCGGCTGATGAAACTGGGATAGCTGCCTTGAGTGGGATAGCGGCGCTGAGAACTGGAGTAGTCGCTAGCACTGGAACTGGAGTGGCTCGAACCATGTGAACTGAAGTAGCTCCCCCTGGGCTGGAAGTAGCTTCCCCATGACCAAACACACATGTGGTGCCATGCAAGGGTAGGATTTACCGGTTTGACACTGCCGCTTGCTTGGGCAAAGTTGAGCTGGGTGCCGTGACTGACTTGACGGCCCTGGATTCAAGTTCATGGAGACAGGTTGTGTACTTGTACCAGCCTGGTCGCTTTGACCTCCGCAAAACGGCAATCATGAGGCTGCCAGTTTCTCGCAACGTTCTCGTCACCATGGGGCCTGGTTTTCTTGTTTCTTTCTCTTTTCGGGCCCGCCGACGACACATTGTTGGCCTTTCTCTTCCTACCCATCGTTCTTCTCCAAGAGTTAGCAAACTCACTTTTAAGAAGTTCTATAGTTCTATGATTAAGGCAAGGCAAAGATGACGTACTTTATTTTCAGCGTGAACAAGAATTTTTTGTGACTACACCGTCTGCCAACCAGCCGTGATGTGACAAATTTTGGAAAAAAAAGGAAACAATGCGAAACGTAAATAGGGCGCGAAAGAGCGGCTTCATGATTGGTTGGCTGTCACTGCCAGCCAGTTCTACCGAGGTTCAAAGGTCACCAAGTTGACCATACTCCTTTCTGGGCCGACCAACCAGGGGCAATTACAGTAAGCCGACTCACTCCCCCACCCGTAAAATATGAGACAACCCAAACCAAGGGAATTGGCCGGCATCGAGGAGCCAAATTTGTTTTGCTTAGGCTAGCTAATAAAACAACAATTATATTTGCTCCAATAAATCCTCACACAGCAGTATTGTTGAGTGTGACGTTAGCAGGGACAAAACCGGATTTAAAACTCACTCACTCACTCACTCACTCACTCACTCACTCACTCACTCACTCACTCACCACACCCACCCATTCACCCACAACCCACCCACCCACTCACCACAACCCACCCACCCACTCACTCATGACCAGTTTGAAGGGGTGTAATCACATCACATAATGGAATGCAGTACAAAATTCTTAAAAGTACAACATTGTCATCTTTAAAAGCCATCAAGTCCCCATAGCTCAGAGCACTAATTTAGAATGCTCTGAGATCAATTTCCAAGTTAATGATTACTATTTATTATTTCTTGGTTGTCTTGAGAGAAAGATTAGTTATTTCTTAACGCTTTACCTGGACTTTGGGCTAAGCTACTTCTAGCCCAGATTCACTTCAGCAGTTCATTGTTTTTAGCACAGTGAAGCTCAATCATGCTAACAGCTAGGGAGGCATAGGCAATTCTGGCCGGAACCTGCCCTAGATTTCTAGACAAAGTTTTGCCTCTACAAAATTCTGCTGGCTGCACGTCAACAACAGGCCAATCTTTACTGCTAAAATTCTGCTGGCTGCATGTCACAACCGTCCAATCTTTACCGCTAAAAATCCTTGTTGTGTGAGGCCCAGAGTTTCTTTATCAACAACTTCTTTTGTTGCTTTTCAGGATGATCCTTGAGGATCTTCTGTCTCGCTGGCTCACTCCACGCTGTGGAGGTTCTCTACAGACGCATCGAGAGCCGTAGAATTGTAGGATACCGTGCAGCTGAGCTCATTAGTGGACTGTCCTTCCATCCCAATCCAGATGATCAAATTGTGGACACCGTCCTGGTAAGGACGTATTCTTAAAGAAAATATGTCATGATTCTGAATATTTGGAAAATTTGGTATGGATGGAAAGCTTAAGTAACATAGGTTACATATAAATCAAAATAAGTTGAAAATTGTCCACATTTGTTGAGTATTTTGCCCTTTTAATTTTCCGCCCAATAGCTTACTCGAAATCGATTCCGACAAATCCACATCGCAGGCAATGGTGACGTCAAAGTGATGACCATCCATAATTTATGTCGTTGTGACCATCATATCGCAGTGTTGCCACTTAATAATAATTAAAACACAACGAAATGAAACAAAATATGTCATTCTGTAACTTATTTTTCTAATTTTATTATTACTTTCATTAATCCATCAATATTACAGTGTCAGCAATAACAATTCGAGTCAACACGATGTTTTGGTCATCACTTTGACGTCACGAGGAGAGCAAAATTGGGCGCTTTTGATCAATGAAGCCGTGGTGAAAAATCCGCCCGTTTTCTTCGTATGTCAAAAAAGCAAAAATTAAAATGCCTCTATTTTGTTAATTTACATCAAATTGTATTATGTTTTCGGGAATTTGTGATGTATGTACATATATTTTATGAACATAAGTCAAACTGAGCTTGACAAAAATCTTGACATATTTCCTTTAATTTCAAAACAAAATGGCATTAATATATTTATAAATGTTTTCAGTCATCTAGGTAGTAGCAAACTAATTCTTTTTAATTATGAATCAAGTCAACTGGACTTTAGTGGCGACATATCACAGCTCATCCAAGCTGCATCATCAGGCCAAATGATCTGTCCATGTGTTATTGACCGATGACACACTCTTTCCAGGGCCTACGAGGGGCGATCAAGAAAACTCCTAGGTGTCTGTCCCATGACATCATTCTTACTTGCTCACGGTCATCAGTCAATCACGCACAGAAAGATCATTTGGCCTGATGATGCAGCTTATATGAGCTGCGATACATTGCCACAGAAGACAGGAAGTCCAGCTGACTTGATTTATAATTAAAAGAATTAGTAAAATGGCATTAAATTTTCAAAATAAAAGAATCATAAAAGGGTATTGAAATTTGAAATTGTGTAATACAGGGTGACCCAATAAAAACTTTACCCAAAATGAAAGTGATATTTTTCCACTTTTTTAATTTGATATCTGTGGATTTTATTTTATCATAAAGAATGGGTAATTGAGCATCTTGCCTGAGAAAATTTCATTTTGGTTGAGTGGTTTTCAAGAGATGGTCCCACTAAAAACATAAGTCAGCAAAACAGACTTGTCCATGGAGCATAATTTTTCTTAAGCATGGAAATCCCAATGCCCAAATTGAGCAGATCATGTCCTCCCCCCCCCCCCCCCCCCCCCCCCCCCCCCCCCCCCCCCCACACACACACCCTGACACAAGACAGAAAATGGTATTTAGCACAACTGCATGCTATGATTTCAGATTTGAAAAGCCTGGTTACCAAAACAATTTATGTGTGCTTATCATTCCATCATGAAATACCCATGGAGAAAGTCTGTTTTTTTACTGACTATGTATCTGGAGAGAAAAGTTTTTCAAAGCTCGCAAGTAGTGTTTCTGATGTGGTACCCTGAGGCAGCTTTTGAAAGTTTCTGATAATATCAGCATAATATCATAGTGGCACGTTTTGGTGTTGCCCACCGATTTGGATTATTTATTCTATATCCTGTATCATATTTTATGTAATTTCATTGTGGTCAAAAATGATTTTATTCAATAATAGTGTTTCACAATTTCTATGGAGATTTGGGCGATAATGTGCAAGTAATGACCCTTTGTGACTTTTCAAGATGCCTAACCACATTTTTCTTATTTTACCGAGGGTGGTAGCTCTAGCATGTATCTACTTGTATCAGGAGTCAAAATTGTGATATGCCCTTTAAAATTGTTTTCTAAAAATAATAAGGACAATTTGCTCAGGGTCAAACAGCTGTGGGCTGAGCATTCGCCCAAGTCAAACTTGTGAAAGGGGCTTATTATCCCATTTGTCATTAATGCTTTTGTTTTCGCTCTTCCTGCTATAATAGGAACTCCTTCAATGTCAATGCCGTGAATGAGGGGCCGCAGGTAAACAGACGCGGTTGACCTTTGATCTCTCGTAATGCTATTTGCCACGAGTAAACCGCGCAACTAGTCCACGACAAAAAGCGCTGATAAATGAGGGTAGGTTTGACATAGAAAACGATACTTTCTTTTTCTTCTTTTCTGTTAGGTTGGTAACCTGAGCTGTGTGCGCCTTCCACTCATTAAGGCAAAAAAATTGTTGTATTGGAGTAACGGGTCAGTGCAAATAGGGTAGGGCGGGCTTTTTTTTAAACATTCACTTTCCTGTGAAATTTATGTGACCTGCCAGCTAAATAATCACAAATGACAAACAACCAGTTGGAACTCTGGTAGCACCGACATCGTATTCTGGTTTTTTTTTTGTGTTTTCCTTTTTTTTGTCCTGGACGATTTTTCCTCGATTTTTTTGGTGAAAACGTCTAAGGGTCGGGCCGAATTTTTGGGTCGGGTTGGGTTACTCAATACAATATTTTTTTTTTTTGCCTAACCCAGAGTAATGTGTTATCACCAGTCCACAGGATAAAATTGAAGAATATTTGAAAAAATCATTAAGCTTGGTGACAAACACAAATTTTGATGTGTGCCATAATAGGTGCCTTGTTTCAAAGCTGTCTGTCTAAGAGCCGACAAACTTGCTAATTTTTTTGGCTTACACTATAGTAGGCCTATATGACTGAGGACGACTTGATCGATGCATTTTTTTCTTGTAAATCTCCCGAAAAACAACTAAAGTGGCTTCAATTATGTCAAGTTTTAATCACGAATAATGCTTCAACATAGGGAATAGAGATTTTTGCATCAATTTTGGATATGTTCCAAATCATGGACTATTTCACTGGAACTTAATTTTTTCGCTGAGCTGAATGTGTAACACTGTAACCCTTTGAAACTGGTACCGAAGTTGTTAACTAGGAAAACGTTTCGAATAAACTTAGCCATTGAACATTATACAGCGGCGTGATAATGCTGTTGACTAACCCAATGCGTTGACAACCCGGTAAAATTGGTGTAAATTTGAACCAAACAGTCAATCGAACAGCAATATTTAGTTTCTTACTTTGTTAAACTGACTGGAATTGATGATCTGACTTAAAAGTTTAAAACGTTGATCGAATCATAACATTTATGTAAACAATATTCACAGTTTTATGTATTAGCTAGTAAATGTTTCAATACATTAAAACAAGGTCTATTTCTATCCCGCATGTTTGTGGTCCAAGGAGTGTGTGCGGCTCATTTTCAAGAGTCATCACATCATGTACCTGAAGCAAGAATAGAATCAACGGCCAGGAATCTGATGTTTGGGCATATGTGTGGTGTGGTGTGAGAGGGGGGTGTTATCGACTTTTTTAATTATTTACTCTTCTTCTCTGTTTTTTACCTGTCCGACGATTAGACCCTACTTCCTGGTTTTTCGATTAAATGCTATGATATTATTATTTGCATTGTTAAATTGATTTTGAATTAGATTACCCATTTGATTTTTCTTTATTGTTTTTTTTTCATATTTTGATCCCTGTAATGTAAGGGTACATTCTTTTGATTTTGGGGCTATCTTACTCTAAGGTATGGTCGGGCGGGCGTGGGACGCACCGGAACACTTGGTATGGTTTGGGGACCTTTATTTAATTTAAGGGGTTAAAGAACTTTTTGGTTTTTTGTCTTTTTTTCTTTCTTTTGCAATCCGATTGGGTGGGAATGTAGTTTTGATGTTTTTATTTTGTTTTGGAATGTTTCATATGGCTTGTTGGGTTAATTTTGAATCTTGGGACAATTTTTGAATTCTTTGTTTTGGAGGAATTCGGACCCACCTCTTTGAAGTTCGATGGTCCATCTACCCGTCTCCAACATGTCAATAACTAATCATGAAAGCCCAATCAATTTGGGGGTAGTGTAATCGGGAAGGGTTGACCTTGAAAAATAAAATGTAACTAAGAGGACTTGCTCTTTTGACGCCTCTTGAATTTTAACAGATGGTAGTACAATGTCGTCCAAGTCGCGTCTTTTCATCTTTCTTTTATGAAATCGTGATTTACAGTGGACTCTCTGTATCTATCGCAACCACCCCCGCTAAAATTATCTTCCTATTACAATTTATAATCTGCTTTGTTGAGATTTCCAAGATTAGATGATTTGAAAGCTTTGTGCATGACATGAATTCCTATCACCCATTCAACGTTCTTCAACATTTCTTGACCCCTGGTTCCAGGGCCCCGCCCGGTGCCTGGGCTGGAATGTCACACCTGTTAAGTCGTCTCTTTTGCAATAATTATTTAATGCTTCTTACCTTTGCGATGTTGAATGTACAAACGCAAACCTGTTTAGAAGGGTGCGTCTTTAATACTCTGGAATATTTTTGCCAATATTATTTTTTCTAATGCCTTTAATGATAGCCTAAAAGAAAATCTCAGGATGGGGAGACGCTCGTAAAAAATATATATCAGGTTTTGTGGATAAAAATTCAACTTTATGTCATTTTCAAAGACAAAAATGTGGGCATAATGTCGCACATTTACTGACCGTCCCTTTTTTCCTAATTGTTTAGACTGCGATTGCACCAAAACCTAGCGAAGGGGAATGATTTTGTCAACCTCCCTTCATTCACTTTGAACCTGGGTTTTGAGACTTCTGATCAGATTTCAGAGAAAAGAAAAATTTTAATATTTTTAATTTTGTTTACTAATTTTTGACAATTTGGCACAAGTGGGGACCCGGGTAGAAAGAATTGTGAGAATAAACTGGAAACTTCTCTCGGCGTAATCGTAAAACGGGTAATCCCCTCCCCAGGCTGAGTAACGGAATTAATCATGCAATGAAAACATCCAGGGTCGATTTTAGTGTAAGTGACCGAAAGAGGGGGAATGGTCCCAGAGCTCCCCATTACACTCTGATCAGAGAGAGAGTGTATTGACAATAGACATAATCGATTTCAAGGCTTTTCGTTTTATTTTCTAGTTGTCTATTTTAACGATGTACTAAGAATACCACCCTTGAGTTTTTAAAATGTTAGAAAATCGAACTTCGTTTATATTCATTTAGACCTCCCCACTGACTTGAGGCCTTGCTTTTTCATCCAGTGATGACCTAATTAAATATCATGCACCGCATCTCATTGATACCTGGTGATACCCAGTTTCACTGTTTCATGCCGTAATAGAGTCTTATAAATATTGATATCACCAGGAATCCGTCATGATCATGGGAAAAGTCCCCATACTTTTCCGCGCGCTGGAATCCTAACCCATTTGTGTTCCGCTACATGTATAAGTCAGCATTTGGCGGGTAAAAACTCGAGTTGCGAAGAGTGCATGGCATGGCTTTGCTGGTCAACTTCAATATCATCCAATATCATTTTAATGTCCCTATTTTCTCTTTTCAAATTCAAACCCAAACTACTTGTTATGTATTTTCTTTAAAAAAAAAAAAAGAATATATTTTTCAATTTATGCAGTGCTTTTTTGTTGTTGTCATTTCATGACATGGCTTTTAACCTGGTTACTCCCTGTACAACGGCACGGCCGGGGCGTGGCTTGATGATTGCTGCTACTTATGGCCCGTCATGCGGTGGAAATGATTAATCTGTGACTACGATTCCGGCACTAAAATTGGGTCATTTTTTTTTTTTTTTTTTTTTTTTTTTTTTTTTTTTTTAAAAAACATTTTTATTTTTTTTTTTTTTTTTGTTATTTATTTTTTTTTTTTTTTTTTTTTTTTTTTTTATTTTTTTTTTTTTTATTTTTTTTTTTTTTTTTTTTTTAATTTGTTATTTGAAGTTTCTTATTTTCTTTTAATACTGCAGTTTCTTCTCACCCATTCTGTCATTTGTCCTTGTTCTGGGTTTCAAAACTGGGTTCCATCTGTACTTCGTTACCATAAATGGGGCGATACAGGAGTGGATCAATACATCAATGGCCTAATGAACTGACCCCCATTTCCAAAAAATTATTTTGACCTAATTTTGGCTATTGCGTGACGTAATTAACCTAAAATTTGAAACCCGACAAGTAGGCCTACACAAGTCTTGCAACATCCACGGCAGATTGGGAAAATAAATTGATCTTATATCTGGAAATATACGGTATTATTTAAAATGCATGGATTTAATCAAGTTAGATTTTTTTTGGCGTTTCGTAAGTTTGTCTTTTTATCATAATTATCTTAGAAACATTAATGTTCCAAAGTTTCTCAATTCATTGGCACATGGTCCGGCACCTGGTGTCTGGTATTTTATATGCATTGTTTGGTAATGTTAGATAACAACGTGATTGCCTATAAAATCCTAATTATAATAAATTTGCGCCATATTCTTTCACGATTTTGTGATAAACTCCCAACTCTTAATTTCTTTTTGTTCTTGTGTAAAATTATGGCTTTCTTGAGTCGCATTAATGGTGCGGAATAAATTATCAGCAACTACTGAGAGCATTAAAGAATTAATGATATCGGCATCAATTTGAATTGAATGTCGCCTTAGCCTGTATTTCTATCGCGGGACCAGGGCAACACTCTCAGGCTGTTTTCAGGCTATTTGTCGTCATCGTGATTACTATTGTTATGATAAGAGTACGGGTAAAAGTACTTGAATTGCGATCATCCCTATTTCCGTCCAAATTATGGTACGACAGGATCCCCTAGCTGCCTGTGACGTAATTAAATTCATGACGTAATAAATTCTTTATTAGAAGTACGAAACCCGTTACCCCACTCATTGTACAGTAAACGTTCCACGTGTCTATTAGAAAAAAAAACCTTGCGTTTTGTTTCGGAAAATACAACTGCCGCTTATATGCAACCACGGCACAGGAATAAGAAATAATGATTTCTAGTAGACTTTAAAGGTCCATGGCTCGATCGCTAATAGCCTCGTCCCCAGAAGCCCATATTTTTACCGGAAGTGTTGATATTTTTGGTACCACCCCCCAGAAGAAGCTACTATTTTTCTCATTTCCCGTGACCGCAAGAATTAAAGAAATTCTTTAATATTTCCTTTCAGTGTCGGATTACATCCTTCGTTTGGTCACCTCAATTTCTTTTCATCCAACCACTAATAAACACTTAAATTAGTGATGGCCAGACAGTCGTAAACGAGTGACGGAAATCGGCAAAAGTGATCGTGAACATAGTTCTTGCGGATGTGTTTTAATTTTTGGTGAAGCTGCCCGTTAAAGCGTTTAACGCTCCTGAATAAAGACACTATCCGTGATTTGAAAAATATTGAATTTGCAGGAATCGCTTCAAAGTGAAGGATCATCTGTATAATTCTCATAAGTTACCTTTCCAGCTGTAAGAATTTCAGAAAAGGAAGAAAACGGTAGTGTTCCAAGATACATTTCTCTTTCACCTTACGTGTTGTAGTGAGTGGCCCCCCGTTCGGACAACATGACTAAAATCTCAGATTCTTTCCTTACAGGATGCTTCTGGTCTTATCATTTGCATGGTATGTTAGGGTACCTGTTACTTGGTTAATACATGCAAAAATCTGATTTTTGATGATTTTTTCGTTTGCTCATTTTAGCAATACTGATAGTGTCTTAAACTTGGCCGCCCAATAACAACTCGAACCCATACCAACCTAATTCTCCTGGTTTCTTCCTAGCAATCTCTGGTTTTTTGGTATTAAGGAAAGACTAAATATAAGAACATTAAGGAAGAGTGCAATATCTTTCAGAGTGAATTAAAGCACATAGATTGAAGATTTTAATTTATAAATTCTGTTACACTGGTTTCCGACATAATTTGTCTTCTCCCCGACTTTCGGGATGGTTCACTCCCATTAAGATTTGGATTTAACCATTTAAACTGCTGTATGCTACATGTCATTCTGATGGTAGGTTCCTATTTTAAATTAACTACTTAACTGCAATGGTGCAAATGGATATACCAACAAACAATTCATTGTTAACAGGTTTGTTTGCAGTCTTCAAGCTCTAAAAGTTTAGGCCTTGATACTTTTCATGTAGCTTAAAAAAAATACTCTATATGGACTCAATATGTTCCTACTGACAGTTCCTTCTGGGCTGTCAGACGGCGGAGCTCTTCATTTTTTCTTGAAAGCTGTATTTTAAAAGAGCTCCTATCTCATGATGTAGTTCATACGTGCATAGGTAGCTTAGTTTTCAATTTAATGAGCCTTGTCAATTAGACTTACAGTTTTTAGGCCACTGTACTTTAAACAATATTCTTCCTGTGGACTGTGTCATACTCAGTTTCCTAAATGGGGACTGTCAGATGGCAAAACTCCACTTTTTTCAGGAGAGTTATTCAAACCTCTCATGATGTAGTTGTATGTGGATGGGTCATCTTTTAAAATTATGATCCTCCAAATTAGACTTGTCCTCCTCCTTTTTCATTTTATAATATAAAACAAATCATACGACTTAGTTTCTACTGACATTCCTTAAATGGGGCTGTCGGACTGGCGACGCTGTCATTTTTTTTCAGGAAAAGTTTATTTAAGATCTCTAATCTCATGATGCTTCCCATCCAGGGGCGGTCCCCAGACCATTTGTTAATGGGGGGGGTGTTTGAGTCCTGTGTTTCCGACAAAATCATGGGCCGGATTCAGAATTATCAAATTTTTTTTCGCTCGCTTCGCGCGCAAGTAGCCCAAATTTTTTTTTCACTAGGTTCGCAATTCTGAAGGGGGGGGGGGGAGTGGGGTGGGTGGGGGGGACGGGGGGATTGGAGTCAATCGCAACAGACGTCGTCATTCTCCATCCATGCAACAAAACAAACCACACAGGTGAGAGGCAAACCGCCGAAATGCAGGCCCATCGTCAGTTTTGCGGTCCTGACATTATCCCCTTATCGCCTACAAGTCAACATTTGCCTACAAGAATTTTGCAAATGGGGGGGTGTCAACACCCCCCACAAAACCCCCCCTCTGGTGACGCCACTGAGCCAATATGTACATAGTAGCTTAGTTTTCAAGTTATGAGCTTTTAAAGTTATCCTTTACATTAAATTTTCATGTCATTTCTTGGTCAAAAATCTGATA
Source organism: Ophioderma brevispina (assembly GCA_023653785.1). Lineage (NCBI taxonomy): Eukaryota > Metazoa > Echinodermata > Ophiuroidea > Amphilepidida > Ophiodermatidae > Ophioderma > Ophioderma brevispina. The sequence goes on from JAMKCH010005544.1 coordinate 46,896, forward strand.
TCTAGTTACCAAAGTTACGCAAAAGAACCACTGACCATGACTTAATTAATGTGGGATCTACACAGATGACCTTTGATGACCCCCTATGGACCTGACCAATTCATTAAAATCATATTTCATTCACATTTCCAGTTCGATACACAAATGGCAAAACTGTGCAAGAACGAATAACCTTCAGATTTGCAGTGTTTTGACCTTGGATTGACCCCTGATGACTTCAAAACCACAATATAGACCCGTTAACATGTACGTCACTTCTTTTGTTGCCTGCAAATCAATTTCCTGCGAACGTTATGGCCTAAGGCAAGAGTATTAATAAATAACAATGGAAAGGTGGAAAGTTCTCTTCTGGATAACTGAAAAATGGTCAGAAATTGGTGCAAAATGTGTCTAGAATAATATACTAAAAGTCCCCAAAATCCTCCTTGTGATTTTCTAATAAGGGGGCAAAGTTTACGGGGTAAAATGGGGAGCGAGTAGTCGCAGCGGTTTCTTTCTTCCCTCGTTACACCACAGGGTCCCAGGTTCGACCCCCGGGTCGGGCATGAGCTTTTACGTGTAATTGGTTTCAGTCCAAGAAGCTCGTCGTGCAGGTTTTTCTCCGGGTGCTCCGGTTCCTCCTGCTTCTAAAACTGGACTTTCTTCCCCTTCCTTGTCCTGTGTTTAACGTATTTGGTTTGGTCGTTTGTTCGTGTAAAATTTTTCAATTGGGCGCTGGGGTTTAAGCTGCTCCCTCTAAGTTGCATTGTTTCTGTGTAAGCGCTGTTTCTGCTGTGTAGAGCTCTATATTAAATGCTTAATATTATATTATTATTAAAATTACGAAATATTGCAATTGTGTCCTTAAATGTGTTCCATACATTTTTGTCAGGTCCCAAGGATTAAAAAAAATTATAGTTTTGCCCTATCTTTGGCTTGGAGTTTAATAACTATATGGTTAAAAAAGGCTCAGGTCATCCTGGGTGTAAATTTTCAGATGGTCGATTCTTCTGAAAGATGTGTCAAAGTCTTCATCTATTGTACATGAACACCAAATAAATATTTAAACAGGTGATGGTCTTACTTGTGCAAATTACAGGCCACTTTGATGTGTTCTACATGCTCTATGGGGGTCACTGCTTTCTGCTCTTATATGTCAATATTGAATCCTTTAGGTATTTGAAGAACATTTCTGTTTTTAAATATGACTCTACGGCAATTTGAATCTGGTTTCAATGAATTGGATCATTTGAAATATTTACCCCCAGAGCTGACCTTGAATGAATTTAGGAGGTCTGTAGTACTTAACCTACAGATTGTAGATATGGCAAACTATAAACCTTTTTATATTGATCTTGGGACATGACAAAATGTTGGAACACATTTAATGGACAATTCTAATATTTTGTAATTTTAACCCCTGTACAACTTTTGCCCCCTTATTTCTGAAAAGCACAAAGAGATTTTAGGGGACTTTTAGTAATGTTATTCTAGACACATTTTTGCACCAATCCTACATTTTCAGCTGGTTCCCAGAAATTTCCATGTTAAAACAAAATTCTTGCCTAATCGTATTAGAACTCTTAAACAGATACAATTGCCCATTTGTAACATCAGGCCGACCTATTTCAAGAGACCAGGCCCTAACTTTTTACAAACACCTTGCTGTTAACTGTTCTAATTCAGCAATCACCTGAACCACTCGTCAAGCTTTGTCACACTTGCGTTTACCCCCCTTGACACAACACCCTTGGACCTTAACTGACCCCTAATGACCTTATCATGACCTTTAAGATATTTTCGCATCAATCATCCCACCCTAATAACTATCCTTACAACAAAGCATCAATCACCAATCTAACTTCCTTGACCTTGAATGACCCCAATGGCCTCACATGAACCATAAAAACAATCAACCCTACTATAACCCCCAAAGTTTCAATCCATAACCCTTTTTTCCGCATTGATCACCTTTCACCATAAATGACCACAACGACATTATGAAAGTATGAAGAATTGGGCATAAAAATACAGAACCTTAGTAAGCCTCAGCAATCTGATGCTTTTTTTTCTCGTTTTTATTGTTCCCACCAAACGGTTTCGGAAACGGGGACTAATGCAATGAGGCAGCGTTCGTCCGTCCGTTCGGCCGTCCTGTCTGTGACAAAATGTTAACCCATGTTGTTATACGATTTATCTGGAGTTCCGTAAGGGCGACAATGATGTAACTTGGTGAAAGAAGCGGCTGATAGTTCTCGACCTGATTATATGTGCCCGTAAAATAATGCTCATTAAGTATCTAATTTGCCAATTTATGAGAATTCTCCTGCAAGGCCTGTGTACAATTTTTTCTGGGTTCCTTAAGGCTACTATGATGTACTTGGGTGGAAGGAAGCGGGCTGAAGAGGTTCTTTGACCCCATTAGATTTTGGGCGTATTTTGGGCAAATTGGGTGTGCAAATGAGCTAATTAATATTGGAAAAATCAGCAAATTTCCTGTGCTGCATAATAACCTATCATGAGGCCATCTGTTTTGCAATTTGAAAGTATGTTGATAATGCGGCTTAGGTATGCACATGAAGCTAATATATGCGTAATTGCTGTTCTCTGGAACTGTACATCGGATAGGCAAAATCCTTCCCTACATGAGACTTCTAAGCTATTGAGGAGGGTGAGGTGTTGGCGAGGGTGGGGTGTTGCAGGGCGTTTGGGAGGGGGGGTTGGGTATTGCGTTGTTGGGCGAGGGGGTGGGGTGTGCGGGGTGTTGGTAAGGGGGGTTGTGTTGGGGGTGTTGAGAACGGTGTGGAGTGTTTTGCAACTGGTGTTGGGGAGGGGGTGGGTTGAGTGTTGGGGGTGGGAGTGTTGTGGGGTGTTGCGGGGTGGTTGTTGAAAGGGATGAGGGTGTTGCGGGGTGTTGGGGAGGGAATGGCAGGTGTGGCGGGGTATGGGGGAGGGAGGTGTGTTACAGGGTATTTGGGGGTTGGGGTGTTGAGGGGTTGTGGGGGGTTGTTGGGGGTGTTGCGGGGATGTTGGGGATGAGATTGGGGATTTGTGGGGTGTTGTAAGAGTGCGGGGTGGTTGGGGAGGGGGTGGATTTTGCAAGGGTGTTGGGGAAGGGGTTGGAGTGTTGGCAGGGTATTGGTGAGGGGTGGGGTGTTGAAGTTGCATTTATTGCATATAGTGATCGCAACATTCGGGGGGGACATTTTTATGCAATGCATCGCGTAAATCACGAGTTCGCCTTGTTGAAAATTTATTCCAATTATTTTGAACATTGTGTTTTGGCAGGTTTGAAATCAGTGCTTTAGCATTGAAGGGCTACCCTTTCTAGAGAAAAGATCAATAAAAATGTATACTCCTTTGGTGGTCGTTGTGCACTGGATCTTGGAGCCTGCTAGTTCTGGTATAAACCACACATATCTATTGTGGGTCAGGTGCAGTGGCTTATGCTATCATGGTGACAGCCTGTTCTAATTGCTTTGTGGTTTTATCTCACCTGTATAAAACTCATATCATTTTTTTTTGCAATGCAGAAAAAAGCTTACAGATAGAAGGCTGCAGAAAAAAACTGTACAGATAGGACAAGGCGCTCTGCCTGAGTGGAATTTATTGAACATGCTATTGAAAGGCTGCAACTGGAACTAGGCCAGGTGGGAATTAAGCCCATCAAATTAGTGCTTGTAAAATACTTTTTTTGCCACTTGTATTGCTATTTTCCTTAGTTTTATGGAGGGATTATGCTCCCTCTTGCATGCTTTCTCCTAATATGAATCTGTGACATTATTTGTATCAGACTTTGAACCAGTGAATGAAGTTGGTAGAAGCCGCCTTGAACGCAATACTAGCTCAGAGGAAACTTATTTAATTTACATGTGCCATTGTCAGAGTTTCACAGAGGCATAGGAGAGAAGATGACAGATTATTCTTGAATTCCATTCTTTGGTATTCTTTATCAACCAGGCTCTAGTTGCTGCTGCACGGAACCGAGGTCTACCACAAGAAGAGCGTCGCATGTGCTTCAAGGCCATTGGCAATGCAAGGAATTCACTTCCAAAATACGACCTTTAACCTCCTAGAGAGCATACAGAAAATTGTCAGAGATGAGAAGGACACCACCCCTGAAATCAAAGCACAGGCCATCTACGCTCTGAGACGTATGAGCAATAAGATACCAGAGGAGGTAGGACTGTAAGAAATTGTCCAGATGGATCAATGAGCAAAGGGTGAAAACAGAGGGTGTTTTGAATCAATCCCATGATGCATTGCAATGTGCCTATACTGTAGTGTACTAAACATATGTCAGTACTTAGGGATAAAAAGTATTCATAAAGTTAAACAACCACAAGAAATTTCATGATAATGCAAAAAATCCCTAAGTACTACCACCTTGTGGGCTAAATTGAGTGTAAAAGTCAGTGTTTTTATGTGTTAAGAATAGGATTTTTGTGGGATCACATGACCTTGGCTAGGTGAAATTTCCCTAGACTGGTGAATTGTGGGAAAGACTCAATACACCCTTTGGAGTGAAAATAAGAGGCATTGTTGTGGAAAGAAGTGTCCCCTGGTTCAGAGATGCGGAGTGAACCAGGGGTTACTTTCATCTTGATGATGATTTTTTTACCATAAGCAAATAAACCGCTGTAATCAGTAACAATGGTTTATACAGGTGAACCAGTAGGCCTATCAATATTTCCACAACTTTAATTTCAGCCCAATTCTAAGCATTTTTGGTCAATTTTACACTGTTTTTCAGGATTTTTTACCAAATTCAGGATTTTTCCACAAAACTCAATCATACCTCTGAATAGTTAGTCTTGTACTCTAAAAGCACTAACAAAGTTTAGCCTTTTGTCAATTTACAAAAAACACCTTTATTTCATAAAAGTTAGTTATTACAACGTGAATTCAGTATCAAGGATTAGACATTTCTCCTTTTTCCCCATTTTGATTGAGTTTTAGTGGTGCAAAACTGGGGGGGTAGGACATGATCTGCTTGATTTGGGCATTGGGGATTTTCAAATGGTAATTTGTGGAACTGCTGTGTGCATTTACTATGGCAATCTCTGTCTCAGTTACACTCCTCTTAAACCTTACATGTAGTTCAATACATCTTAGTAATATCATGATAATTTTGGAATAAATTATTGACTTCAAAATCCGTCGGGGTTAGTGGATTAACCCTGCTGCAAAAGTGTAATAACGGTCATTTAGATTTAAATATTCATGACCAGGCCTCCTTAGTCAAGTGTGTGTGTAACGTTTGATATTAATAAGACGCCCCCTCCTATCATTAAGTCTGTGAAAAAGACTAAGCACTCAGATACACCGTAGCATATTAATTAGATAATGCGCCACAATTTTGAAGTTAATGAGTTCCGATATTAATTTGGTAAAGCCTGTATACACTGACCAAAGAAGATGCTCATGCAGAATTTCAGCAGTAGTGCACCATATCTGTAGAAGTAGGCTCAAAAGATTTTTTAGTTTTTGACCTCTATTGACCCCTATGAGAGGTCAAAGGTCAACTATGTACACCCCTGATGGAGCTTGGGGTCAGGGTTCTTCTGGACCAATTTTGGGCCAATATATGCGTGCTCAGCGTTGGAAGAAAAAATGGCGAAAAACCGATGGTATGGAGAAGAGCAGAAGAGAAGGAGAAGAAAGAAAAATAAACAGCACAAGCAGACTACTATGCCCGTAGAACGGGCATAGTAAAAGAAGAAGAGAATATCTAAAATACAAGACCTAGCATGCTTTGCACACGGCTAGGTAAAGAAAGAAAAAATCGGCACCAATACAGGACCTAGCCGTGCTTTGCACCGGCGATTCTCATTTTATCCATTATATACATTCCGAAAATGATCCAACTAGTGAATTTTTTGTGCTAAAAAGGCCTCAGACACCCCTAATGCCCACATTAAAAATTTTGGTGCGCCATGCCTAGTACTGGTAGGTCCCTGCTAGAATCGGTACGCCCAAACCATAAGACGTCACTGGCGACCAGAAATCCTTGCTCTTTTTGTGTCTCAGTTGGGCACCATGTGAAAATTTTAATGGGATAAATTATACATAATATTTTCCCCTTTATCGCCGATTTATTGGCAGAATTTGTTTATGTATATAATATTGTAAACATTTACCTCACTACGGGTTGTCGGAGTCTTGGATGATGACTGTGTTGGTGAGTTTGAGATGTTTCTTTAGACCGGAATCCGGAGGAAGTTGCTAAGTAGTGGAATTCGGAAGATTTTATGAGTGGAATTCGGAAAGGAAAGATATGTGCTAGGCGTGGAATTCGAGATTTCTAAGAGTGAATTCGGAACCGTGTTTTAACATTAAGTATCAGATACCCTTATATTATGTATTATCACTTCACATGGTTGCCCGCGAGCCTCAGGCCATTGTTCGCGCTGCTCGTACTGCGGGTGTTAAGTGGGCTTATCCTTGCCACAGGTTTAGCTCCCCCCAGTTAAGTTCACACATAGACCGCCAGGGGCTATGTGGGGTTTTATGTCCTTGTGTCTCGTCTGTCCATGGCATTAGTTTTATTTATTTTTCGCCCGTGTCTATAGTTCGCGGTGCAACATTCATTTGTGTTCTCACAGCGTACTACCAGCTTCTTGTTGCCGATGAATTCACATTTTTCTCAAAAATTGGGGGGGGGGGGTGCCCTGCGTTTGTCTTTTCGTCCGTCTTGTCTCCTTGGCCCTATTCGCCTCTACCCTTTTTGGAACTACCGATTCTCGGTGCGGTCATCCTATCGTATCTACAACCGTTACAAGTGATGTTTTACTTTTGATGTTTGCAGAATGAAGGAACCGCTCGGAAGATGTTCTGGCTGTAAAGCGTTCATTTGAGGACAAGACAAAGGACCCGCATTGGAATTGTAGCTGAAGTGCAGAGTGTTCAAGAGAGAGGACTGTAATATACACAAAGGGGAGACAGAATGGAGACCCAGAAATTCTTTGATGAATTGGAAGTTGATTGTATGTATTGGGAAGAAAAGTTTAAAAAGACAAAGGCCAAGGCTAAAACAGCTCCATCACCGTTCAGGGACTCCCTCCGGGTTGTCACGGTGATGAAGCTCTACCTCTACCACTCACCTAGGACTTCTTCAAGAGCAGTCAAGTTCTATCTTTGATCTAGCTCCGACGTTATTATCAGGGCTGCTCCAGAGGCTATAGACAGTTTATAGGGCAATTTCGTCCAGCCACCTCTGCAGTTGTGCTGATTAAGGGCCAGTGATTTATATAATTCGAGTGGATTAAGTGATTACTGACGACTGGCTGGTCTATCCACTCCTTCAATTTTGGGATGATTTTTTTTTGGGGAATTGGAAGATTATCAACGGTTGTTGAGTAGCCCGACGGTGCCGTCTCTATACGGGTCAGAAGAATTCCAGGAGGGGCCTATTGACGGTGACAATACTCTCAAGTGATTATCTATCGGCATCTCAGTCTTACCAGCCGATAGAAATTCCCATCAGTCCAGTGATAATTCACAATTTACTTGAGAAGTCAGTCGGCTCTTTTTATCCGTGGTGTGAAACACACACAACCTTCAGTTCGCCAGCTTCCGTAGTGTTGCAGTTAATTTAGAACTGAGGGCGACTCCAGTTTGGCGGCAGTGAATAAGCCCAGCGGCCTTTGGTAAGATTTATTGATGCGGATAGGGTATGATAACGGCGAGGCACTCGTAAGTCTGTGTTTTCTGGCGCGGGTGCCGTATGTGATGGAGTTATGAAGTACTCGCCGAGTATGATGATAATTTTATACAGCTCTTTCACCTCTTGACGGCAGTGTATTACGTACAAGTAGCTATGGACTAATTTATGTTGCGGCAGGGCCGCTGATGTACGATAGTATACCGACGGGTCATGGGCGTTTTATGTTGTCCGAGGAAATGAGAATTTGTATGGTGATGGCGAGTTAGTTAGATATTTTTTCCAATGAAGGACAGAGTTCCCCTGCCTTGGCTTAGAGGAAGTTAGTGTTGTCATTGCCAGAGGTGTATTACGATTTGGGAAATTTTATTTCTCCTCTTCTTCCAAGACTACAGTCGCTTTCAGGTCCACCAGTCAGTCCACCTAGTTAACTTTCGAGCCGTCCGTGTTTAGGGTGTGAATTATTCAACAGTTCTTCCACCGATTCAAAAAACCCGTCGGGCCGCCATCGTAGTTAAAATTATACTACCACTTCTCCATAGGGCCAACGTCGGGTCGTCACTATCGTCCCTCAGAGGGCCCATGTTCTCGTTCTCCTTCCGTGCAAGTTAATCGACTAGCCGTCGTCGTAGCTAGTTCAGAAAGAGTCTTTCTCCATCTGTATAATCATTCTGTACTAGGAAGGATAAGGATCGACCTACTGTATCTTCTAGACATCGCTCCCTAGTTCCAGGGGCCGCAGTCCACTACGCAAGTCTTCAGTGATAGTCTCCGTAGCCAACGATCTACTGAAGAAGTGCGATTTTAGGACCATGATGAATAGAACTCTTCTTCAGAGAGGCGTTCCAGTCATCATGCCGACGTTCTCGGGACGGGAGAGCTCTAAGGGTTTAGATTATATTTCTCCTTCTATGCCTACAAAAGTCTAACACAAGTAGTAGAATAGTCATAAGATTCTCCTAGCCATGGCTATCGAAGATCTAGGGCTCTCCTTCAGTAGTTCTTCACTTTCTAGGACTCTTTCTTCGGGTCAAGACACATACGGAGATCTTCTCAAAGACTATTAGACAAGTTCTGAGCATGTAGACAAGAAAAACAGTGGCTTCTCATCAACGTTTTCAAATTAGACAGAAAGTTCATCTAGTATAGATGGGACAGTGCCTCTTATATGATGCCTCCAGATAAAGATCGAATTGAACGAGGTCAGACATTAATATGTTTCAAGGCCTAAAGGGGATGATTTCTACAAGTCTAGAATTAAGAAAATCTATAAACCTGGAATAAGGGAAGTCTGTTTCACAACATGGTGTATCTGAGAATCCTGAGAGTTGAGTTGACATGTGATAGGGATCTATCCTCTCACGACTCTTACAAGTGATCATCGTAACAAGGCCATCCTCGATTCAGCTCCTAGTGATTACAGTCCAAGAAGTTAGTCTTAAGGCTTTTGTAACCTCAACCAATTACGGCTGAGGCTATCCGCTCAGTGCACATTGAGTCAAGGCCTTACAGTTTAGAGCGCACTGGTAATACAGGGTGAGGCTCTGATGATTTATTGAGGATTACGAAATTGTGAGAGAATTTCTCAGATTATGGAAGCTCCTTATTCCGATACTGACTCTTTCCTGACGAGAAGATTTGAAGACCACAGTACCATTTCCCTATGTTGCTGCGCCTTTTTGACGGCCCCGTTGGTTCATCTAGGTTTGAAATGTGATTCTGCTATTTCTGAAGACTCCTCTTCTCAGAATGGATTCCTGAGTCTTTCCCTGCATGTGAGGAAGATTTTGAAGAATTCTCAGCTCCTATGGTTCCCAGACCATGCTGGGATATGATGTAGTCTAATGAGTAAATCTTACGCAAGCCCAGACCATGCCCACCAGCGGTATCGAAGGCGGTCTTCTAGAAATTAACGAACCTGTCAATAGAATTTGATTCTTGGAATGAGGCAAGGATGTTGATCTTCGACTTTGGAACAGATTGCCCGTAATTATATGTGAACTCGAGTGTAGCCTTGTCTCTTAGCACCCTTATGAATGCTTTATTGGAGCCTACTGTAGAGCTGTCTAGTGAAACCATTGAGAGATGCCTTTTATACTGTGAGAGATCTTCATCATAGTGTTTACGAGCCTTTTACTAAAGATGCTTAACCAATGTAGGGTCTGGGAAAGGAAGAAGCAGTTGACGCTTGAATTTTTACAGCCAAAGAAGTTTCTCCTCATGCCCTAGAGGTAAAGATCTTTTTGGAGAACAGTGGTCTAGTTTTAGCTTCTGGAAGAAAAGACCGAGTTTAGCTGCTCATCAAGTTGCCTAAGTCTACAGGACCAGAGGTCTTCAAGAATGTAGAACGATAGATACAGGACCTTACGAGTTGGCTTTAGCAGAAGGACTTCCGCTTCCTAGTATTTTCATGCTTCAGAAAGGAACCAGAGGTTCCTCCGAAGTCGGGGCTACACCACTATTCTAAGTATAGAGGGTCTAGACAGTACAGAAGTTAATCTTCATATACAGACATAGAGGGCAGTTGTGGCGCGAGTAGGAGAAGAAGATAATTGGATTCCTACCTAACTATGACGCCAGCGGAGGGGCATTGAAGTTATTCTTCCTGGTGTGGTGGTCGATAACCTCGGATCTACGGGTCTTCAAACACTCAGTAGATTACAATTTGCAGTTTTCCACTGATGAAAGTCCGTTTTTGCTTACGCCTATATGCCAGAAGAGACATTTAAGGCTATGTTTTGAAAAAATGAAAGTGAAGGAATTGTTAGGAAAAATGATATTTTTTCAATAAGAAATTCTATGGAAGGATTCTATTCTTTTTTCTTCCTACATTGAAGAAAAACAGGACACTCAGACCGTTAAATCTTACGCCATCGGACAGAATATTCGTCCCGAAGCTTTTCAGAATGTGCTCTTTCAGTTGTCGTCAAGGTGAAGACGGCTGTTGTGCCGAATTGTATTAAAGACGATGAATGGATTCATGGGAGAGCACAAAGATGAGCGAGTGACCCCAAGTTGGCAAGGGACTTTGTGGTGGAAGAGCAAGAAGGGTGTTTGAGGGAGTGGGGAAGGAGGGGAAAAGTTGTGTGTGAGGTTGAAACAGTGAAGGAGTTCCCATACCTAGGGGAGGTGACAGGATTAGTGCGCGTGGTGGATGTGAGGCGGATTTGACAGCCCCAGAGTAAGGTATGGTGGGTGAAGTTTAGAGAATGTGGAGAGTTGTTACTTGGGAGAGATTTCCTTTGAATCTGAAAGGGAGTGGTGATAGGAGTTGGTGAGAGAGTTGATGCTGTACGGGAGGTGAAGACATGGTCCTGAGTGATAAGAGATGGGGATTTTGAGAAGGGCCGAGAGAGCAATGGTGAGAGCACTGTGTGGTGTGAAATTGATGGATAGGAAGAAGACTGAGGATTCTGGACTTGAAGAAAACCAAAGTTTTTCCTACAGAAGAGAGAATCACAAAACTGTGGGATAGTATCTTTCTCATTCTGAAGATAAATTTATCTCCTGCTCATCTATGGCTCCGCTGCAAAGGAATGCTGGCAAGCTTAGTAGACCTTCTACCCTTCTGCAAGTTGTGGTGGATACTGCTCCAGTTAAACCTTCGGGATTACTACAGAGACTAAAGTCACGATCTACACCGTCTGTTGGAGACGTGGCTAATGTAGTGTATTTTGCTATTAGCTTGCGTAGAGCGTCGTCCGCTTCTATGTTTACTATCACTTCACACAGCTCGTGTCGACTCAATGCGCCCAATTTTTACACCCACGTAAATATCGATTATCGGTTGGCAATTGGTGATCATCTGGTCTGGGTAGCTTCTCACTGAACAAAATGGCTGAGTGAACGTGTTTACATTTTCATTGAAGTGTTGTCAAGCCGAGTGAATTTCCACCGTACCAAGTCGCAAAACGAATCTATAAATTTTGGTACAGTATAGCTAAAATACGGGTGTATATAACAGCTAACTTCCTCCAGTACGTCGCCGGCGAACCGTTTGAACCATTGGACAAAGGCAGCCACTCTTCTCGATTTGACTAGAAAGACAGCATTCCTTCTGATGGCTGCATCTACCAGACGATGTTCAGAAATTCATGCGTTATCTAGAGACAAGAAGTATATGAGATTCTCAGATTCTCACTATGTCACTCTACTTCCTCGTGCTGGTTTCATGGCCAAAATACAGACACTCAATTATGCACCTCAGCCTATAGTTCTTCCAGAGCTTCCCAGAATTACTACTGATCCTGGAGATAAATGCTGGTGTCCAGTCAGAGCTCTCCGACATTATTACCACCTTACTGCCGTCTTAAGGAAATCTATGGATTCCTCTATATCTGACCACGTCTTCATCACTACAACTAAACCTTACAAACCTGCAACAAAGCTAACATTTTCACGCTGGGTCACTTCCCTCATCTCTGATGCTTTGAAAGTGAAAGCCTCGTCACTGGACAGTAACATCGCCTTTAAACCGCATGCTCATGAAATTAGAAGTCAGGCAACATCTTGGGCTTTTCATTTAGGAGTGAACAGATCTGATATAATGGAAGCAGCAGGATGGAGGATGCCTACAACGTTTCAGAATATTTATACGAAAGACGTCCTTACAAGTAATCAAATCGTGGCCAAAACCATCCTGTCAGCAAAGCAGTCAGAATCATGGCTTGAAAAAGTGGGGAATTTGGGAAGCTCCTTCCCAGGAAAGTTGGCCATTTGGAGGGAAACTTGGCCATTTGGAGGGAAATTTATACATAGGATATAGTGGGAAATCTGTGAGAAATGCAACTACCTTCCCAGGAAATTTACATTTTTTCAAGCCCTGGTCAGAATAAGAGGAGGGATGCCATGCATCCTTATCAACATGCTCATAAGGTGAGAGTGCCGGTTTTATTATAACTTTAGTGCTTTGATAGAGATGTGCTGATGTATATGGCAGTATATTGGGGCAAAATTATTTCAGCTTCCATTAAAACTTCACAACTGAGACTACCGGCTCCACTTCCTCCACCTAGTGACCAGTGTGGCAGTCATGCACTAGTTGGATCATTTCGTAATGTATATAATGGATAAAATAGAATATACTCACCAAAGTTGTGAGATTGTTCTATTTTATACATGTATACTTACGAATGATCCAACTAGTAACCCTCATCCAGGCCCTTCCCCGCAAGTGGAGCCTTGGGGAAGGTACAAAAATGAGCAAAGGATTCTGGACGCCAGTGACGACATATGGTTGGGCGTACCGATGCTAGCATGGGACCGCTACTAGGCATGGGCGCACCAAAATTTTTAATGTGGCAGTAGGGGTGTCTGAAGGCCTTTTTGAGCACAAAAAATGCACTAGTTGGATCATTCGTAAGTATACATGTATAAAATAGAACAATCTCACAACTTTGGTGAGTATAGGTAATAATATTTATAATTGTAAGTTGCATAGTACAGTGGTGAATGCAGTCTTAAATATTGACTATTATGCAAGTAATGAATGTTTATGAGTGCAATAGTAAGAACATGTTCATGAGTTGAAAGAGGAAATGTTCTATTCAACGAGGCTTAAGCCGAGTTGAATGGAAATGTTGATCTTTCAATTAATGAAAATATTTTTTCCATTTCATGATTGAAAAACATTCATTATTTGTTTTATATAACATCTAAGTAGATCCCTGTCATTAGCTAGCTCAGACTACCTTGCTTGAGTTTGACTATGCTTAGCCTTAGGCTAGCCAAGATCTAATGCTAGGCTAGGCTCTAGCCCAGGCTAGGTCTAAAATGTTGACTTACATTTACTTTTTTCCTATCAAGTGCTACAGCCACTGTATTAAACGCAGTACAAACAGACCTCCATGGCCAGGAATTCTTAGTAGAACCTGCTGCAAACATATCTTTGCCAGCAGAAACAAGATTGCACCCATTGTTCGCTCGCGCAAAGACCACCTACGAATGCGTACCTTTCGAGACTCGATGAAGCACCACTACACTGACTAATCATAAATGTTGAAGTTCCATATTTGAGGTAATCAGGTGATCCTCATTTTGTGAAGATGCACGAGGCATGCAATAGAATGAAACGTATGGAACAAAAGTGCACGCCGAATGGAACAAATATGCACAAAACTGATATGAGTTTTAAGCATGCAATTTATCATTTATTTAAAGGTGTGTGTTCCGATCGTGTTTGGACCCCTGATTTACCCTTGAAGTAGTATCGATTTTGATGTCAGATGAAAGGACGTATTTTTCTCATTGTCGTCCTGAAATTTGAGCCCTCAAATCCATTCATTCCCAAGATATAAACAAAAAACCACCATATTTATGGTTAACCACCAATATTAGCACAGTAGTGAATAGGGCTTTGCAATATACATTATTGCTTCTACCATCAAAACCACAAGTTTGTTTCCCACGGTACTTAATGGGGCATCTGTGCAAGTGCCAGTCTCTCATTACAAGTAGGGAACACAATAGACATAAATTGGAACAAGCACCTTTAATTAATCAATCAAATTTATTTTGTTCATCACCTCATCACATCAAACAGTGAAATACAAGAAATCAAATTGTAGTGCAAGTAAAAATGGATTTCACAATGGAAATCAAGATTATATAGGATATAATTGAATTAGAAATTAGTGATGAACGAGGTCGCTGCTAAACCTTAAGCGTGAAAATGCAGTAACCTCACTTAACTTACATGTTACTACGACAAAGGACAGACAAAATAAAGAAATTACAAATCGAGACAAAACAAGACAGGACAGACAATACAATACTAATTACATTGGACGGAGACAGCTGACTCAAATTCCAAGGATAAGGAGGCAACGGTGTAAAAAGACAGAAAATTAGGAAGAGATGACAGCACAATACGAATTGATGACTCTTTTTCATATTAATTTTGAAGGAATTAATAGTTGGGGAGTTTTTAACATAAGGCGGCAGATGACATGTGACCAAGAATCTTGCATTCAAATTGCAAGGATCTACTTAGGTGTAATATAATATTATTCAGCTGGTGTTGTCTACCCACTTTACAGCACTTGACATACAGCCATTTTTCCCGCTTGAAAGCAGATGGGGCTATTCCATGTCACCCACTCGAGATGTGCACCGCAGCATGTCATGGATTTTTTTCTTTTTTGGTGTGATGATAGATATTGATGAGAAATGAAAAGCCCGAATTTGAGCTTCATAACCACCCTTCGTTTTCCACAGAGCAGTTTCAGAAATTAGGGGGGTCACCATCAAAATGCTGTGCGATGCGAAAGACAATTTTGAGAGGGCCATAAACTTGTAAGGGAACCCTCCTAACTTTGAATATCACATCTTGGGAATTGTTATGGTGGTAGAATTCACATATGGTATCACAATGTGATGCCCTTTTACTTTTAAGTTATTTTGGGTGTAAAAATGCAATATCTTTCATCTGGGACCAAGTTCGGGGGGGGGGGGGGTCAGAACTCTTCGTAAAGTACAATATTTTTAATGTCCATTTTCTTGTTAATGAGAGTCACACTGCAGGACTTCTACCAGTTTAAATAATAAGCATATTCTGTAAGTAATAAGTGAGTTTACAACATCCTATTGAAAAATCCTAATTTTGGCATTTGACATAATATTGGCCCCCCTGAAAATCAATGTTGACATGTGACATCACCCCTCTACTCATATATGTTGAAGATACATCATCAAAGACCTATTCTTGAAAGAACCAGCTTGGTGACTTGATGTCTTCATTCTTTTCAGCACAAGAAACTTTTGCTGATATCCCCATAGAAAGTATATGGTGATATACACTGTGCATGTACAATGACCTCTGGGTCACGTATACCTTTGTGTGGTAACTTTGATGTGTAAAGTTTGTTGTGAAAACATTAAGACCAACACCAGGCTAGTTCTTTCAAGGAAGTTTGTAAATGATATATCTCAACATATTGAGTAGAGGTGTGGTGGTCGAATGCCACTTGGTTATCAGTGGGGTCAAAATGTGTGAAAAAGTACAATTACCATTTTCAAGGGGCTGTACCCCACTTATTACTTTCTAATGTGTTCATATTGTTTGGTTTTAAGTTCTACTAGTAACTCTGATTGACCAAAAGATGGACAATACAAATTTTCTTACTTTTGGAGCTTATGACCCCCCAGACTTGGCCCCGATTGAACAAGCGCCTATTTAAAGTCCCATTAACCATTCAAGTAAACACGCTATGAACTTCCCGATGCCAGATTTGAATTCTACCCAAATATTCCCTTAGGTAGTGATTTTCAAAGTTGTGGAGGCTCCATTACAAATCTGTGACCCTCTCAACATAGTCTTTCACATTGGGCGGCACTTTTGATGGTGACCCCCCGAATTTCAATTGCTCTAGCGGGAAAACGAAATGGACTATGACGCTCAAAATTTCAGGATTTTCATATCTCATCAATGTCTACCACCACACTTAAAGCGAAAAAAATCCATGACGTGCTGCGGTGCACATCTCGAATGTTGAAATGGAATGGCCAGGGGGATATTGCGAGGGTGCAAATGTCCGTATGTATGTCATGTGTGTATATGTGTGTGTGTGTTCCAGTTTGGTTAGGATTTTGTTTTTTGCATCTCCTTCGAAAAGTCCGATTTAAAACCAGACTTGGGGTTAAGGTGCAGTGGGGGTTCCTTCATATGTGCATGATGTCAAGGGTCGTGACCAAGGTTAAAGGTCATGTTCCAGACTGCCATCTTGCCAGGGGGATGATGCAAGTTTACTTGCAGTATTTTTTCGAATTGTTCACATGTGCACAACTGAAAAACTGTTTGTATTTGTAAAATTCTTCTAGATCCGCACCCGTTCTGACCCCAGTCTCCGCAACCGCCAGCTCACCACGAGGTTCGTATTGCTGCTTTTGTTGTTATGATGGACACCCAGCCTGACCACTTGACAATCCAGATGTTGGCCCAGGTCTTGCAACGGGAAACCAACCGAGAAGTTGGCAACTTTGTTTACTCTTACTTAAAGGGCTTGGCCAAGTCCACGATTCCATGCAAGAAACATATGTGAGTATGGTCAAAGTCACTATCAGAGCTTTTCTTCCAAATGTAAATAAACTTAACCCCCCAATTTTCATATATAAAATTTGATTGAGTCCATATTTATTGATTGAGCTATGAGTTAAAAAATATTGGGCAAGACAAAGCCGAGCCCAATATTTTAAAACTCATAGCGAGACTTATATAATATTGGATGGCTGAGGTTGATAACAGAAAATATCGCCCAAGCCTAGATCAAATATCGGGCGAGTCAAAGACGAGCCTGATATTTTCTGTTATCAGCCGAAAAAAGCCATCCAATATTATTATGATTATGGCCAAGAAGAAGCTGACTTGACAAAATAGTTTTAAAATGGCTTTAAAACTAATAAAAACAGAGTATTTGCTTGCCGAGTTGCATGACCGAATGCCCAATATTTTTGCGTATTGTGCAGTTTTGGGCGGTACGCGCTAATCTCACTTTGGTATTGCACTACGGATGCATAGTAATAATAAATATTGGGCGTAGATTATTCAATTTTATCAAATCATTACACTGAGCTGATAACCTTTACACCAATGTTGACTGAAACATATGCATTACCTTTCATGAGAAATTGAATGCCCCAAAATACCAAATACCCCCTAAAAGAAATGGTCCTAGCCATTGACCCCCAGGTCACTCCCAGCATCCTTACAATCTTCCTCACTTTTGTTTTGGCCCTGTCCAAGATGGACGTGTGTTCCTAGAGCTGCCAAAACTATTGTGATATCCCGTTAGAATTGCTGTCTATTTGTGGAATGCTCCTTACCAATCCATCTTAACCATATTCTTAACCAATCCATCTTGGAAATATACCTGGATATTTATAAGGATTATATACTCTACTGGACCATTTTTCAGCGCTGTTTCATCGGGAAACTTGGACCATTTACGTATCCTTTTTTACCGCAAATTTTTCATGTGACAATTTTTCAAGGAAAAAGGTAAACAAAGGCAGCCATGTTTTTACCATGTGGTGATTTTCATCGGCGCCTTTGGGTAGTGTATAGCCTTTACTGTTCATGATTAGACTATTCACGAAGAGTTTTATTGTGTGGATACTCATTCACCTTCAATATATGTTGTATATCGTGTAAAAGTTCGAAAAATGTTATTTTCCTTAACCGTTAACTCAGTCTGAACTAGTTTCCGAGTTATCCATCGGGGCGTACGCGGGTGTTCCATGGTCCGCCACTTAAATTTTTCTTGCATTTTGGTGCGCTAACGCTATCCACCTGGCTCGTTATCCCCGCTACGATGCGTAATTGCGTGCGCTGCCCCACTCCAATTCACGATTGGGACCCCATCCTCTTTGTGTGGACCACAGGTCTTGGTCGCGGTTCGATAGGTGTCGTTCCTTCTGAATTGGTCTCACTGACACCCACTGGATCACTCTAGAATACAGTTATATACTTCGGTCTTCCACGAAGAGGGGGTGGGGTTGGGCTCCGGTCCGTGGTACTTCTCATGTAGCCCCAGCTGTGTTAGGGGCGCCAGAAGGCGTATCAGCCGAACAGTGGAGTGTCTTCCCAGGGAATTCACACTGCTGATCAGCTAACCGGCCGCCGGGCTGCCAAGTACTTCCCCAGGGAGGTACAGGGGCAACCTGGCAAGGTTCACTCAGGCTCTTCCCTAGGGGTTGAGCCTACGGTGACCTCTGTAACCAGTGAGTGGGTGTGTCGGCTGCGGGTTGCGGGCATTCACGCATGCCTAGGATGTTTCAGACTCGGTTAGTGCCACGGCAGGTTGCTGTAACCGGTGTAACCCCAACACCAGCTGCGGTCGTTGCTAGCGCTCCGACCAAAGCTGGAGTCACAGTGTCGCTTAACATGCTCACTGCTCCCCGTATGGCCGTGTGTACGCCCGGCCTTTCGGGCAGCTCAGTTCACTCCGCATGCTACGCTGGACCCGTGAGGGCCTAGCTTAGTGAGCGGGGTGAAACCGGGGTGGATCCTGCATCCGTCCACGCGCCTCTGGTCAGCTTCGACCCACTATGTGGGCGATACGATGACGGTTCGGGGCGGGTATCCTGCCTTCAGCTCCACCGTGGGCAACCCGGCAGCAGGGCACCTACCCGGTGCCCTCACTCACCGGGGGGGCAAGGGGTCAGTCCGTGTGTGTTGGGTTCCGCTGGAATGCAGTACCTGACACAGCCTCGCAGTACGTAACCCACCCCAACCTTCAGAAGGGTATAGGACTTTGGAACATTGGTCCTGGATAGGCCGTAACCTTTCCGGGTCGGGTGGTGTTCAGCCTGGTCTGACGGGCCCGCCTATGCCGCATGGCTCCGTCCCTTCCACGTTGGGTTTGTAGGTGATGCAAAGGTAGCCCCGCCCTTTCTTCCACTCCATTGACTCTACACGCTGTGCTGATAGGGCCTCTTTCCCGCAGAGTCTGACATTCGGATGTAGTCGGTGAGGGGGACTCCGCTTCAGATAATCCGAACAGGGAACCTTCGGAGCATGTCTCAGCTGGTGGAAATGCTTACGGCATGTTAACTCCTATCATTCTGAGCAGGGCCGCCAAAAAGAAGAGTGCAGAGGTGGGTCACTTGATCTCGGGTTCCCGCTTCTCCCACCCCAGCTTGGTCAGGCTTACCCTTACCCATGGACGCTGTTCTTGCTGTGGGGGACAGGTCGGGAAGCGTCCGGAAGCTCACGCATTCCTTAACGGCTACGGAGGAGGACTTCAACTCCTTTCTGAGAACCTCTATCATGGATACCAACCTTGCCGCCAGACTACCTACTGGGAAGGCTGCCCCTACTGCATACTCCCCTTTCTGGGAGGAGCAGCTGAGGCTTCTGGATCAGGCAGTGACGTCTGGCATACGGCTTGGTGCATATTCAATAGTGACCCATGACCTTCGCGGTCTTTGGTCGATCCCGGGGATGCTTCCTCGGAAGCCTTTGATGCTGCCAACATGCTCGCCTCTGGTGACAAGGCAGACAGAAGTGTCGATGGCACTGTCCTTCCTTCGACGCGAGAATGCCTGTTTCTCACTCCACTCTAGTTCAGACCTGGCCTCTGAAGTTTTGAAAACAGGACAGGAGAAAGCAAAGAGTCCCTTCGGAGGTTCGTTCTGCTTATCTCTGCTTGCCTGTGTGTTCTGAAGGAGACACAGGCGAAGGTCTCTGGCTCTCAGAGATCTTTTTTTGTTTTTTTGAGCTAGAAGAAGGAAAAAGAAGAAGCACTCATGCTCTTCCTCTGGGCACCAAATTACCAGCAGCCCGCTGCCCACCAGCTTCTATACAGAGCCTGGTTGCCAAGACGAAGTGGCATCCACCTTCTCGGGGCAAGGTGCCCAAGAAGGGAAAGCAGCGTTCATTATGAGGGGAACGGCGGACGAGGCGATGCCCTTCCTCGGATGGGACCAACTCTGGTGGGAGGCCGCCTTTTGCCTTAAGCTAAGTAAGGGAAAGCCATCTCCCCGAGCACTTGGGTTCTCAGCGTGGTGTTGTGGGGTACCAAATCAAGGTTACGTAGTACACATTTTTTTTTCCGAGACCTACCATGTTCCCACAGGACAGGGGGAGAAGGATGCCATCCTTCTCGCCAAGGTCTCGGCCTTGCTGACCAAAGGCGCCATCTCCCCGATTGACCCCCGTCCCCCCCACCCTGCCTTCAGCGAGGGGTTTTGATCGACCTTCTTCTTGGCTCCCAAGAAGACTGGTCTCGTATCATGATCCAGACGGACAACTCCACAGCGGTAGCCTACATCAACAGGCAGGGGGGAATCGGTCCACGGCCCTGGTTGGACCCATGCAAATCCTGGAATGGTGTGGGACGGGCTCTTACTTGTCCACGGTCAACATCCGGGCGGGTGCGTCCAAGATCTGGCCGACGACTGTTCTCACGTCCAGCCTGAAAAGGATATTGAACAGATCTTTGACAGGTTATTTGTACCAGAGATCGATCTCTTTCATCTCAGCTCGGTCACCAGTTCCCTCTGTACTGCTCTCGGTCTCGCGAACAGGGAGATAACAAGTCAATGCATATCGATCGATGGTCGGGGTTTTCTCACAGCATATGCTTCCACATATCCGATTGTACCATAGGTGTTATTTTGAAGATTGCGAGGGAGGCATCCCTGTGGGGGATCTTCATAGCCACCTTCTGGCTGCAGACCAATGGTGGATCGCTTAGTGGGCCACCCGCTACATCTACCAATCCGTCCGGATCTAATATCTCTTTCCGGACGGGGGGGAACTCCAGTCTTTCGATCGATCATCTGGCCCTGACTGTGTGGCCATTATCCGGCAATGATGCCGAGATAAAGGCTTTTCTCAGAGGGCTGCCACACCCATATCCGCCGGTAGAAGGAAATCCACCCTTGAGGCATACAGTAACGTCTCGGTCCTACTTACCGGGGTAGGACAGGGAGTGGGTCTCCCCACTAGAGCAACTCGTAGCTCAATGGCGGACTTCCTCGCCGACCGTTTGGTAGCGGTTGGAAGCTGTTACTATTAGGAAACGACAATCCACTATCCTAGCAGTCCACAGGGTTGAAGACGGATCAACCATCAATGATGATGGCTCAATCCGTCTACTTCTGGAAGGCATGCATAACACTCTACCGCGACCCGAAAGTGGTCCCTTCCAGGGACCTTAACACGGCTTTTGACTACTTACCTGGGGGCCTCTGAACCGTTAGGTGAGGCCCCCCCCCCCTTAAATATTCCAATTCAAACTGTCTTTCTTGTTGCCCTAGCCTCTGGGAGAAGATTCTCAGAGATTCATGCTATATCTCTTTCTGCATCAGAATTCTCCCAGAGCAGGGTCAAGTTGTTTCTTAACCCGGGCTTCCTGGCTAAGAATGAATCGTCTTCCTATAGTCAGTCAAACATAATCCTCCCCAGGATCGAATCATCATCATCATCATCAATCGGCTGCGGAGCAGGCGACTACAAGTTTTTATCCACGCCACTGCGATGTTTTGCAATGCAGGGATGTTTGGGCTGTAAATAATGGTCAACGTCCCCTAGAAGGTTCTGGATGTAGGATACAAAGCTTTTCCTCTGGCGCCCAGGTCTCCTCTTGACATGTCTTGGTTCGAAGAGAGCATATCGTCTACATGGTTCATCTTCTGGCATTCGGAGAATGGGCCAAGGAACCGTAGTTTGATGTGCCTTAAGTGTTGATGAGAGGCTGGGTGTTGAGTCATAGATGGATTTGGGCATTACTACCACAGTCCAAGATCTGTTTGATGTTCAGCATTATTCTGCTTAGCATGATGTTGCAAATGCATTTATTTTGTTCTCCAGTAAGCAGATAGTACAGCTCACATTCCATAAGGAGTACAGTAACATCGGAGGAGTGAAATCTTAACTTGGGTGGCAATTGAGATGGATGAGCTTTTCCAGATCTTTTCAAGCTTCCAGAAACCAGTCCATGCAAGAGCTTTTCGCCTAGTTAAGTCACTTGGCACTGGTGGCCATCATGGATCCAAGATACTTAAAGTTGGTCACATGTTTTATAGGCTGGTTGTAAACCTCCAGAGGTGCTTGGGCATTGCAGTTGATGGTCATTAGTTCAGTCTTTGAATACACTGATGGTAAGGCCCAATTGTTCTGCAACCACAGCTGTTCTAGTAAGTTGAGCCTGTGCATTTGGCATTGATGACTCAAGCAAGGCCAATATGTCTGCAAAATCCAAATCATTTAAGGGCTACCGATGGGTGTCTCCTTGACTGACAAGGATGTGTTTGACTACACCAGACGTGATGTCATCTGTTGCCATCTTCATCAGTTAATCGATGATTATGGTGAACAGGAACGGGGCAAGAACATCCCCTTGCAATCCCCTCCTTGGTGACTTGGAAGGAATAATGTTGCCATCCACCAAAACAGCGCTCTTTGAGTTGTAGTAAAGGACCCTGATGGCATTGACTATGACTTCAGGTATACCATAGTGACGCAAGATTGCAAACATGACGCTTCTTTTGATGGAGTCGAATGCCTTCTTGAAGTCAATGAATGTGATGGTAAGAGGGAGCTGTAATTCCAAAATGCTCAATTAATCCTTCGCCGGATGTGAAATTTGCTGTGAACAGCTTCTGCCAGGATGAAAGCCAGATTGTTGTTTCTTAACAAAGGATCGACATGGTCTCTAATTCTGTCAACAACACCTTGTTGTACACTTTGCGCAATGGACATCAGTGTAATCCCTCTGTAGTTGGTCATAAGGGTCAAGTCACCTTTCTTAGGCAAAGGGACAATGACATTGGTGAGCCATGCGCTGGAGGAGTATGTCCAGTTGAAGACTTCTCACACAAAAGAGTGGTATTATTGTTTTTTGCCATTAACTTTACGCTTCTCCACCTCCCTTGTCGTGATTCTGCTGTGATAGCATATCCAACCCAGCAGCTTTGTTTTGTATTGTTCATACTCCTGCATATTCCTTCTGTCTTTCCTCTATGTGGTGGGTCTACACAGATGGGAAGATCTTGATCAGCTGGTGAAGGAAAGTTGATGAAGTTGGTTCCTTGTTCCCGTTCCGCTGCTTCATTATTAAGGCAGATCTCAAAGTACTCTCTCCATTCGTCAAGAAGTTCCGTGTCACTGGTGGGTTTGTACTGTCAGTTTATGACTTTATGTTTGACCTCTATTTTGACCTGAAATGGTGTTGATGATTTTCCAGGTGGTGTTATAATCGCCTCTCCGATCGGCTTCCTGGAGTTCTTCCAACTGTTCTTGTATGAAAGCCAGTTCATCACATCTATACGACTCAGTTAAGTTGTTGTTAAGCTTTCTCCAAGTCTTTCTGGACTGACGAGTTCTTAAGAGTAAGTACCTTCTCTTTGATCTATCTCTTTCTTCACGCAGTCTGTGGGTATCATCTGTCACCCAGCTGGTCATGCCACATGGTTTGCGCTTGCCGACCACCTTCTCTGCTACTTCAGCAACAGACTTCTCGACTGGGGCGTATCTCTCTGTGATAGAAGTTGATGTGTCCTCACAGAGGAGATCCTAAAACCTGTTTGACAGTTCGATCTGAAATTTCTGTTTGATATTAGCATCTTGTAGCTTCTTCCAATCGAACTTAGGCCTATTGCATGGTTTCCTTTGGAGGTACGGAGATGGGTGGTGCGCATACGTAACAATAAGTGATAAGGATCCTTCCACGAGTGTAGGTGGCTCTGCAGTTCAGCAGGAAGGATCAACCATTTGCTGTTGATAAGTATATGGTCTAGTTGGTGAGTGGATCCTCCTGGATGCATCCAGGTCCAAAGACGTTTCCTGGGTTGTGGGAATCTTGCTTGAGCTGGTCGAAGCTTATGTTCTTGACATAGACTCACCAGTCGTTCCCCATTTTCATTTGTTTTATCATAAAAGCAGTGGGGTCCAATCACCATGGGATGTGAAATGTGGCTATCCTGGCCTATTCTAGCATTAAGATCACCAATGATGAGATGTTTGTCATGTTTCTTCACCTTTTCCAGATGATCCTTGAGTGAGCCATAAAAAGCATCTTTATCGGCTGCACTACTGTGTTCAGTTGGTGCATAGACAACGGTGACAGTTAGCTGGGGATTACCATGGACTGTGGGAAAGTATCCTCTGGTCAACAGGGTTGATGCTTTGTATGCATTGTAGATTGCCTTTGAAACACAAGTCAACACCTCCCTGCCTCTGGTCTGTGGCTGAACTGTAGATGAGGACCCAGTTCTTATCGTCTGACCACATCTCTTCGGTTGGGGATGATGATATTAGCCTATGTTCTTGAATGCCGACAATGTCAACACCTGCACATTGCAGCCCATGAATTAGTTGATGAGGGTGTCCTGTCTGATATAAGGTATGCCATTGTAGGTGGATACTACAAGTGGTTTGAAGGTAGGTAGACGAGACAAATCAGGACCAGCAGTCTGGGTGTGTTGCCAGGTTCTGTTGGCCGTCATAGAGTCTCGGGGGGACGGTCTGCCTTGCTACCTTCGATCGTTTTCTTGGGTTTTTCTTTGTAGTTTTCTGTTATATCGATGTGTTCCAGATTCTTTTACTCCACTCTGGTAGCTGGGTTTCAACGGGGGATCAGCCCTGAACAGCATACAGAGTTTTGAACAGGTGTTGACCATGGATGGAAGATTGGTCTTGGTGACGTGTTCAGCACCACCCTACTGACGGCTGAGATGTAATCCGCTCACTGCCATTGATGGCAATGTGGCTATGGGGGTAGGGGCTCCATAATAAGAGGGTAAAAAAAAATCCCTAATCACATACCTAGCCTATAAGGTTATAAAGGATGTTCAGCATTAAACCCAGTTGCACCCAGACACAAGTAGATGGGGATACATCTGAGCCGCCAGCCGAGGGATCTGTGTATATGTACCCCTCAGCGGTATCGGTGAAGTCTTGATTTTTCCCAGGTCTCGGATGCCTCAACCTACTAGCTGGAACGTAAAGCAAACCTAGGCAAAATGGATGCTGAGAAGTAGGAAAAAACTAGCAAACGTAGGAAAATGGGCTATGGGAGGTAGAGGTTGCTCGGGCCTCACTCTGGTCGCTAAGCAAAATTTTGACCAGCCCACCACCATAGGATCGAATGTCACTCATCAGTCTGTGAGGATCGCCTGTGGTGCCCTGTTAGAGCCCTCGAGTACTACAAGCGGAAATCCACTTCACTTAGGGGCTCTAACGATGAGCTGTTTTTAACCCATGCATTTCCCCACGGCTCTGCGTCCAAAACAATGTTAGCCAGGTTGATATGTGCAGTAATTGCCGATTCCGGCTCTACGATATCTGCGGGCCATGCCCATGCCCACTCTGTACATAACATCGCTTCCTCACTGGCTTATCATAACAGAATCACAGTCGCAAAAAAACTGCGAGGCAATATTGTGGAAAACTCTGACAACGTTCTCTTCAGTGTACTATAGAAATGTGGAATCACCGCAAGAACGGATGGCTAAAGTTCTCCTAAAAATATGTCCTACACAACATAAACAAACAGGTCCGACTACTCACCCCCTGGAGTATTCCTATGTCAGTTATCTTGTTCTGATTAAGGAATCTACAATTCCTTTGTGTGTTTGTTTTGGAAATAATCATGTACTAGCTAGTGTCTGCTCCCAGCGTCCTTTCTGAAATATCATGCTCTGACCTCCGATTAGTTAGGTGCTAATCTGGTGTTGATTGAAAATATTCATCTTGGTTTAATGCATATGTTTCAGTCAACATTGGTGTAAAGGTAATCAGCTCAGTGTAATGATTTAGTAAAAAGCATTTCCCTTTTGTAAATCATACAACTGAGGCCTGATTACCTTTCCAATGTTGACTTCCCTTCCCCACCCCCCATCATGATATTTGCACGTCCGTATATTTTTGTGAGGCCAAAATGGAAAGTGAGGAAGATCTACATGAGCAGACTTTTTCCTTTCAACATACTCTGAAAATTGAAAATAAGGGGTGGGAAAATTCCTCATGGACGGGCCATTTTGGCCCAGAGGGCGTTTTGAGTCAATCCCACAATGCACCAGTTTTGGGAAATTTCACCTCAATTGGTCATGTGATCACATAAAAATCCTATTCTTAACACATAAAACCCCTGACTTAAATGCTCATTTTAGCCCATAAAGCATTAGTACTTAGGGAATTTTTTGCATGATTATGAAATGTCTTGTGGTTCTTAAATTTTTGGAACACTTTTTATCCCTAAGTACTGACATGTGTTTAGTACAGTATGGTATAGGCACATTGCTTTGCATCGTGGGATTGATTCAAAACACCCTCTGATTTCGGCCCATCCGTGAGGAATTTTCTCACCCGTTACAGCAAACCTGTAGCGTATGTTGAAAGGAAAAGGTCCACTCATGTAGGACTAACCCTGGTTTAAATCCCAGGTCTTAAGTTAGAATGCCAGCCATTGTTGCTTTCATTCCCATGGGAGACTCGGGAGGCTCTGAAGATGGTCAAGAAGTTTGCACATGGATTACAGTACTCCAAGAGCTTCCACTGGACAAATAATATCTGTGAGTGTTTTTCAAAAATATGTCAAAGCCTGCTGATTCTCAGCTGATTTATTGCATGAAAGAAAGTGACAAAATATAATTGGTATTTTGCCAGTTTTTAAGTAGCAACAGAGACGAGAGTTGCTCAAAAAGTTAACCTTATCCTCAAAAATTGCTTATCGGAACTTTTAGCAAATGTGGACCACACAGATTTATTAATTATAATCATCGCCAATTCCTAAGTTTAAAAATTTGAACCAACAGTGGAACTGATACTAGTTTTCTCTAGGGTTTGTTGATCTATATTTTATGGGGCAAATCACCGGATCGAATTGGTCGGTCGGCCGGCCGGCTGGCCGGCCGATACTACAAAAAAAATATCGGTCGT
Organism: Ophioderma brevispina; assembly: GCA_023653785.1. Taxonomy (NCBI): domain Eukaryota; kingdom Metazoa; phylum Echinodermata; class Ophiuroidea; order Amphilepidida; family Ophiodermatidae; genus Ophioderma; species Ophioderma brevispina. Next base: position 73,919 of record JAMKCH010005544.1, read on the forward strand.
CAGATCGGCAGAGGAAACCCTGGATCGGTTAATCTCTAGTGACAACATCCATCTGGTATCAGAAATCCTAATTAGTCAATAGCAGGCCTTACAAATTAAGTTTTGTAGTATTTTTGGTTCAAGCCCTCCATTGTCGTAAATCCAAAGTTTTAAATCCGGTTTTGTCCCCGTGAACGAGGGTGGCCGGATTCACCTCACATTTGCAGCAACCGCCCTTACTCCCCCATTCCACTTCACCCGATTCAATGCATCCTCCATCCCCAAACCAACCCTCCTACTCTCCTCCTCCACTTGCTTCTTCCAATTCTTCTTTGAACATCCTCTCCTCCTCAAACCTCCCACCTCAAGCTCAAAAGCCCTTCTTAAAACATGCCCACCATCCTTCTCAACACGTTTTGCCCATACCAACGTAACTATTCGCCTTCGCCAAATGGTCCATCGCCTCCTCCAATCCCAACATCTGCATCAACTTCAAGTCCTCAGTCCTCATCCTATCCATCAACTTCACACCACAATCACTTCATCATGCTCTCTCTCTGTCCCTCCTCAGAATCCCCATCTCATTTTCCCTCAGACACCATGTTTCCCTCCCATAAGTATCACTGAGGCTGCACCCTCTCTTTAGGTACACCATGGTTCCTTTCATTTGTACCAAATTTTCAAATATTGTACAGTGAGGAACACTATCGGTCACAACATTAACCTCAACTGGATCTCTGCCCCTGAATCATCATACGGCATCGGTGGATCAACCAAGTTCAGTGCAAAGATGTTTGGGTACAACATGAACTGGCTAGAGGTGGGCTATCACTCTGAGCACATGGAAGAATTGGCACAGGAAATGGTATTCAAGGTCAAAGGTGTCTACCCACCAATCAGTAAGAGATTCGGGGAGGAGGCTGGCCAACAGCAAGTACTGACAAGTCGTGAAATCTTAATGGGACAGCAGAGCAGCGATCTCAAGGATCTGGTCAAGCGTATCGATACCGAGGTAAGTATTTTGTAACTTACTTTGATAACATAGAGTAGTCATTCTCATTCTCCTTTCCCTTCCTCTTCCATCCCTATTTCTCCTCCCTCTACTTTACCCTTCCTTGTATTATATCCCATTCTTCTTCCTATGTTGCTTTCTTCCCCTCTCCTCCCTCCATTCTTTTCTCCTTCTCCCTCTTCCCCTTCTCCCTATCCCTCTCCCCCTTCTCCCTATCCCTCTCCCCCTTCTCCCTATCCCTCTTCCCCTTCTCCCTATCCCTCTTCCCCTTCTCCCTATCCCTCTTCCCCTTCTCCCTATCCCTCTCCCCCTTCTCCCTATCCCTCTTCCCCTTCTCCCTCTCTTCCCCTTCTCCCTCTCTTCCCCTTCTCCCTCTCCTCTTCCCCTTCTCCCTCTCCTCTTCCCCTTCTCCCTCTCCTCTTCCCCTTCTCCCTCTCCTCTTCCCCTTCTCCCTCTCTTCCCATCTCCCTTTCCTCTTCCCCTTCTCTCTCTCCTTTTCCCTCCCATCTCCCTTACTTTTCCTTTTTCCTTTACCCAACCCCTCTCACCCACTCTCCTCTCCCTCCCCTCTTTCTCTTGTCCTCTCCTTTATTCATCTGTTTCTCCAACAATTCAACCATTCCCCTTCTCCCTCTCCATCTTTTTTTCCTCTCTCTTTTCCCTCTCCCATCTTCCTGCCCCACTCCTCCTCTCCCATCTCCCTGCCACTACTCCTTTCCCTTTCTCAATCTCAGAATCTATCTTTCTCTTTTTTGCTCTTGCTCTCTCTCCCTACACCATTTTTTCCCTTTTTTTTATTTTAGCTATAAAGTACTTCACCAAATTACTGCATTGGTTGTTTGAAATTTACCATTTAGTTCTTGATTCATAAAAGCTACCATCAGAGTTTCTTTCTTGTATACTATCATGATAGAATTTTCTGTAATTGTCTCTCGGCAGGTGAATGTAACTGAACGCCATCCTAAGTCAGAACCTATGAGCTTTTCGTTTTTCGTCAAGTCTTTCGGCAATGAACTTCGCTATTTCACCATAGATAAGGCCACAATTGAAGAAATCTTGTCTGGACGTGAGTTACTGCTGATTAAAGCCAGGCCCGACTCAAAGGTGCAACGAGAGATTTTGAGGCACCCAAATAATATTTCATAATAGATTAGACATTCAATAGACTTCTAACCTTGTATTTTGCTACAGAATGTCTTAAAGGAGAGAAAAAAGGCAATTTTGATTTGCTTATACTTCAATGTAAAACATAGGCTGAATTTTGTATAAATTTGCTCCTATACGAAATTAGAAATTTCACAATTTTTGTACCAAAGAAACATTTCTCAGCTTAATCCTTTCAGAGGGGATATAGTTGTGATTGGAAGCCTACATTAGGGCAAAAATCAGTACTTTCAATTTTTTTAAGGAACACCTGCTATGTGAAATCTCTTGTTGCACCTTTAATAAATCACTGTGAATGCAAGAAAGTGCAATAGCTGCTTTTTGTCAATAATTCCCATCAAACATACTACTTTGACACATCTTGGATTAGTAGCCTTATTAGTTATCCTAATAGGTAGCAGCACACAAATATATCATGTGGCAGCTATTGCAAATAATACAGTGTCTTGAATTTTAAAAAAAATGAAATGTTTTCAAAATTAATTGTAATCACTTTGTCATTGTTGTTGTCTGTTGATGATGCTGTTGTCTGCAATGTTGTTGTTTGTTAATGTTGTCTGTTGTGAAAAAAGGTAAACATTTGCCTGTAATATTTGAATACTATGATGGATTTTAACCAAACTTTAGTCATAGGTGCAACATGGGATCCCTCATTTGTTGATGAGGACAAAAGTCACGTACAAGGTCAAAGGTCATGTGAGGTCAAGTTGTAAGATAGGCTGAAAATTAAAATTGACCTCAATTGAAAAGCTCAATTGGAAACAAACTTGGATTATGGATATTACAAGGAGCCCTCATTTATGAGGTCGAAGGCAACATATTCGCTGGCGAAGTGTTACGCAACAGTGACACAGGTCACACCGACTTCCTTAGCACTGGATCATGCCGACTGCGTAGCAACTGATCCAGCTAATACAACTGAACGGGTTACGAAAACGATAAAAATCACTGGTTGATTATTGAAGGTATTGTCAATGAAAAATGACAAATTGTTTTGCTGTCGACTGCATTCATACAAATGAAAGTCACATTTGTAGATCTTGTATCATCTTACATGTTTTTGAAGGAAATAACTCACAAGAACGCTTACAAAATATGGACAAACATGTGCACGTAAAAACCTACCAATACCTCCACCTCCTGTAGTTCTCCTGTATAGTTGATGTTGGAGGATCACCACTTCTCCCACAGAGCAAGTCAGGTTACCTTTCCAACATATAATATATGAGTACCCATTAATACATATGGATGGTGAGTGTGAAGCAAGATAAAGTGCTTTGCTCAAGACAAAACATGCTTACTCTGATGAGATTAGAACCTCAAATCTGTAAATGAGTCCAATGTGCCAATTCCCCACTGACATCTTCTGACATTTGGGCTGGTATTCTGAAAGGGAGACTAACTTTAGACCCGGGTTTAAACCGGGGTTAGTCCTACATGAGTGAACCTTTTTTCCTTTCATATTACTGTGAAAGTTAAATGTAATGGGTGAGAAATTCCTCATTTGGTGGGGGGGAAAGGGAAACAGCCCACCCATGCCAGAATTTTCTCAACCATTACACACTTCGTAGAGCATGTTGGAAGGAAAAGGTCCACTCATGCAGGACTAACCCTGCTTTAAACCTGTCTAAAGGTAGACTCCCTTTCAGAATACCAGCCTAAGAAATCGTGTAAATATTCATCCTAAATTTGTGTGTTAATTGCAGAGAGCACAGCTCTGCGTGATCTTGAGGTGGAACTGAGCGCAAACAAACCCCAGCTAAAATACCAGAAGGCTTTCACCTGGGGCGAGGGCTGGCAGATGTGGCCAACCACCATGGGTATTCCTCTACATCTCAACTTGACCAACCCTGCCATTGTTGCTGCCCATGCGACGGGCAAAATGGAGATGAAGCCACCTCTCCAGCAGGTCTTGCAGCATTTTGATGTCAAGGCAAAGACGCTCGCCATCAGTGGTGTTTTCAACCCAAGGTAAAGCTTAAACGTGATTAAAGGTACAACGAGAAATTTCACATATCAGGTGTCCCTATTGTAAAATATAAGAAAAGTACCGATTTTTGCCCAGATGTAAAGCTTTTATCAAAATAACCCGATCTGAAAGGATTCCAGCTGAGAAATGTTTCTTGGGTACAAAAATTGGCAATTTCTGATTTTGTTATAGGAGCAAATATGAAATTCAGGTTATTTTTTTTATTTTTTTTATTTTTTTTACAAAAATAACCTTTTTACTCTTTAGACATTCGGTGGCAATATACAAAGTAAGAAATTTATAGGTCGTAATCTATATGAAAATTATTTATGGACACCGCCAGGTAAATAAAAAAAAAAAATCGACCATGTTTATAGTGACCAAATTGTTACAAAAATATGACCCATTTAATATAGTTGTTCCGCAACTGTTGACCCATTTCCTAGTTGGCTTGAAATTTCGCCCCCAACCATTTCATTAGTAATCTTCAGCAAAATCGCAGCCCAATTTTCATATTACTTTTCCAAAAATTGGAAGAAAAATCAACCATTCTCATTGGATTTTACCGAAATCAGAAAAATTGACCCATTTCATAGTTAAATTGAGACCAAAATTGAAAAAATATGGACCCATTTAAATAGCCAAAAAAAACTGACCCACATCAATATAGTAACATGGTGAGAGATACGACCCATGTTATAGTAAGGGTGTGAAATGTGCCCCATATCGGTCCCCCGCGGCACATATGTACCTAACCTTTTCCACTAAGTAACCCCCCCGGCTATTGCCCTTACAACCTTATGATTCAAATGATGATTTGTGCATGTCAAGACAAAATATAGAACTGCTTGTTCCTAATGTTGAATGTTAAAGGGCCCACTGATTAAAACATATATATTTTTCTCTCTTTCATAGGAAGGGCCATCACAGAAATTAATCCCAAAAATTTCATTTGAATCCAACATCCATCTTAATGTGAGCAGTAAATGTGTTTTACAATAGCCATAGAGTTACAGTGCAAGGGGGGGGGGGGTTAGGACATGATCTGCTGATTTGGCATTGGGGATTTCCAAACGGTAATTTTGGGGAATTGATACATGTATTTACTATGGCAGCTGCAGTCTCGGTCCCAGTGACATTAAAAAATCATTCTTAAACCTTTTGTCAAAAGATCTTAGTAACATCACGATAAATAAGAAAAAAAATATGGCTTCAATCCGGTGGGTTACGTTGGATTAACCCCGCTTGGCAAAATAGTGTCTGAATTTCCAATATGGTCATTTAGCATTTAATATATGTGACCAGGCCTAGTCTTTATTCCGGTGTTTGTGTGTAACCGTTTCGATATGCGTAAGAGCCGCCCTCTACTAACGTTAGTCTTTCAAAACAGACTAGCACCCTGAAGTTGATGCCATTTTGAATTTCTGTTGCTGTTAGGTTGGCATGTCCTACCCCTCTGTACGTGCAACTGAGTTACTGGGGCAACACTTAGAAACTGTGATATACCCTGATGAAACAGGGATGGTAGACATGCCAACTTACAGCACAATCCTAAATGCCCAAATCGAGCAGGTCATGTGGCCCACAATATGCATTTCATCCATCTTTCAGGAATGTAGACCAATTTCAGCCTAAATTTGGGGCAAAAATAAAAGTAATGTTATCCACTAAAAATGGTCTTTTTTAAATATTTTTGAACAGTTGTCACCAAAGGACCTAACTCTGAAATTATGGCAAATGTGAGTTAAGACTAGACATTACAAATATAATATGAAGCGATAGTTTACATGATATAAAAATCTTTAGGTGGATTGGGATTAAAAGATTATAAAAACATGAAATGTCCCTTTAAAGGGGAAATGGCCCCGATTTGAAGTATATAAAGTTTTCTTCTTTGAAGAATGGCCTCACCCCAAAATCTCACCTGTAAAGTTTCATGCCAAGATTTCAATTGGTTTTGATGTGAGAGCTAAAAACATGATTTTTGTAATCCCCATAGAGTACTGTGTAAAAATAATTTGGCTGACCAAAATGGGATACATTTTCATTCATAACTTCTTAACCAAACACCTATTAGTCCTAATATTTTCACAGGGTAAATGAGAAAAAAATAGTAGCTTTCTTCAGATACCAAAATTTGACCACTTCCGGTAAAAATCCAGGGTTCTGGGGATGACGCTATTAGTGATCGAGTCATGGACCTTTAATATCCTTATTGATTGTAGAAATTGTAGGTCTATGTTAGGAGCATATGTATAATAGATATACACGGCCCAGATCAGCTTACTCAGTTAAATAAATCCTGACACCACCACCACAAGCCATTACCAATAATTTGTGGATACGCTAAAAAGAAGAATGTCTTTGGTACCCCCCGATTTACCCAGAAGTAGTATCAATTTTGATATCAGATGAAAGGCCGTATTTTTCTCATTGTCGTCCTTAAATTTGAGCCCTCAAATCTATTTCATTCCCAAGATATAAACAAAAAATTGCCGTTTAATGGTTAACCATCAATATTAGCACAGTATTGAATTGGGCTTTGCAATATGCATTATTGCTTCTACCATGAAACCACAAGGTTGTTTCCCACGGTACTTGATGGGGCGTATGTGCAAGTGCCAGGCTCTCACTTGAGGTAGCGAACAAAATAGACATTTTCATAAAATTTCATTATTTTCATAAACAGGCTTGCCATGATGGTAGTTGGAAGATTGGGTGTTTCTCTGAACCACATGATAAAGGCTGGTGTTGCATACCAGGGTGTGTTCAACACCTCCGCCTACATTGACGGCAGTATCAACTTTGACTTTGAGAAGCTGAAATTTGACAGCAACTTCAAGGCACCACAGAACGACCACACTGTCATCACTCTGAAGGGGAAACCCTTCACGTTCAGCCTCAAGGGAGAGGCAATGCCAAAGAAGGTACCGTAATTCATAGTCGGGGTTTATAGGGAGGGAACTGGACATCCAAGGCCTCTTGACTGTTCCAGTTATTTTTTTAGAATGGGCATGAACACACTAATTTTCACTGATTACCAATAATACAAACAAATGAGCAGGCGGACGCTGTTTTTGCACTTACCGAGGTCAAAGTTCCATCCTAATTAAAATATTACAACTGTGCACTACTACTGTGTTAAATACGTCACACTCGTCATAGCAACTACGAACATGCTATAGCCCATGCTATTTTGGAAGCCATTTTGAAAATCTGCAAACACCGTGCCTGATCTTTGCGACGATAAAATTTCTGCATAAACCACATGCTTGACGATTTTCTTGGATGTAAATGGATCATTTTATAAGCGAGGGTCGTCTGGCAAAATCAACAAGAAAGTGCATTTTTCTGTGCTGCAAGTTTTAGGTGTAATGGGCTTGGGCGGTAAACATCTAAATAAGTGTCCACCAGTGAGCTCGCTGATTCAAGATGGACGTCCGACCTCTAGCCTTTTATTACTTTAACTCTGTGTTGACATCTGGCCAAAATTTGTCTCATCTCCATGAGGTCTACCACATGTCTTACAATATTGCTGATTGGTTGATTATTATGATACATTAAATATTCAGTATGGACGATTGCCAAATATGGGCATGGTATCTATCCACTGCAAAATCTTTTAGTTAGACTTTTTGAAAACAAATTTTTATTCCTTAGTACTAGCATGAGTTTAGTACAGTATAGGCATATTACAATGCATTATAGGATTGATAAAAAAATATTCAAATTAAAAATTAGGTCTTCAGTTTACATTCAAGAACATTTTATTAGAGGTCTTTACCATGGACCATGTGACATCTTCAATAAACTCTTTAAGGCAAATTATTGTTTGTAATTCACCAAGTTGTATCTTGCTTTTTCAGTATGTACCAGCTCAAGGTGGGTCTATGCTGCATATGATGATGATGACACCAGACCAGGTGGCAGTTGCCGCCAATGCGGAAAGAAGGGTTGATGTTGCTGCTAAAACTCCAATTCAGGTAAGTACATTTAGAGCCTTACGGGGCAAGATTTTTATCACCTTAATCATACTTGTAGTACTCGAGTATAAATAGTTGTACTCATACTCGAGTATGAGTACAGATTGTGTACTCGCATTTATTCTCAGGCCTGGGTACTTGTACTCATGATTTAAAATTTTGCTGTACTCATACTCGTACTCAGGACCAAATACTCGTACTCATACTTGGGGTCAAGTACTCATACTCGGACTCTTGAAAAATACTACAAGTCTGACCTTAATCCTGGGGTGTCCCATTGCATCTGTCCCTGAACCCCAACATTACCCGAACATTATAAAGCAAACTCCGCTGTTCCCTGACCCGCAAGTTTTTTCATAGACCGGACCGCCTCTTTTCTAAGCAGAACTGGACAGTCTGCTCACATCAGTTGACCTCCCCTCAGATTGAGTCTGTGTGAACATTACCATACAAATTTTCAGATTTTCACGGCATTATTGGGTAAAATACCTTAAGTTCAAAATTCAAATATGGATAATTTGCATCATTGCCATTCACCTTTTCAAAGCTTAATTGACAAAGATCATGATTATCCAATTATGACTAAGGTTTCACACTGGTAAATACAAGTCCTATTCATTCCTGTACAAAATGGGCAAGTGAAAACAGTATTTCTCCGCAATGGAACATCTCAGACCTTAAAGCTAATCTTCTGCTTAAGATCATCATATCTTCTACCTGATCAGTCATGAGATTAGGATAGTTATCCCCCCTTTTTTGAGCTACTGGACCATGAAGACTAGCATGCACCATGGACCCTGGAGGTCATGTCACTTATACGGTTAATAATGGTATGTGAGATCAAAATTTTAAAAAAATCAATGCCAACCTTTTTTTGATATTCGTACAGATTCTATATTTAATATTGATAGCAAGCATGATTATCAACTCAGATCTCACCATTTCTCTCAGTTTTTAGGGGACACTTAGAATCCGGTCCAGATAAAAACACTCTCATTTGCAGAGGGGCCTGGACCTGTCTGTTTCTCTTGTTATTTACCAGTGTGAATCCTAAAGAGACCTCAGATTTGTAAATTAATGCATTCCATGTCTATTTCAAGCTGTCTTCACATGTTGTGATCATTCATGAGAATAATTTCATTATTTTAATTAACTGAGCAACAAAATAGCATTGATCTAAAATATGCATATTCTGCTATCTACTGAAGATTTCTTGGAGCTCACATAACTGCCACAAACAACGACATTTCTGTTTTCCATTGCTTTAAAATGTATATCAGAAATAAAATAAGATTTAATATAAAATAAGATTAAAACAGCGCTCTTCATGTTTGACTATCACAACGATCGTTTACCTCCGAACTTCAGCAATTACTTTACCACAAACAGACAAATCCACAGCTATAATACCAGACAAGCTGACAAACTTCATCTTCCCCTCCCAAAATCTTCCTCTGAAAAGCACTTTATTCAGTATCACGGCGCAAAACTTTGGAATGATCTTCCAGAATCCATCACAACAATTACAAACAAAAATACTTTTAAATCTCAACTGAAAAAACATTTCATCAACCAGTACAATTCTTAATAATTACTCCTCAAGTCCTTTTTTTCTCTCCTCACTTTATTCTTCATCTCATTTCTATCTCTACTCCTGACTTTTTTCTTCAACTTTTCCTCTCCTACCTCTGCTTCCTCAATATGCAATAGTATCCCATACCTCAGCAAGACATGTTGAAAAGTCTGTCCTTGTCCAATTCCCGTATCGTGTATTCCCATTAAGTGTTTGTTTAGCATTAGATATATTGTT
>JAMKCH010005545.1:0-33193 GCA_023653785.1 Ophioderma brevispina
TAATCAAAATAAATGATTTGACGTATTGACAACAAACCTGCGTAACTACGTTATCCGTAAAAGTAGTAAAAAGGCCACAATGTAATGCTTAAGTTATAACTTGGAACTCAAAATATTTTGTCCATTTTTTTTTGAAGTCATTATCCAGATGGCAAAAATCCAGCCAAATGTTAATGGGACTTGATGTCACAATGTTGTAAAACGACACATTTGCCCATCAGTGGATAAAGTAATAAAAAACATAAATAACGAAACATTTATGCAACCTACATTGACCAGGAAGTACATATGTGAATTTCTATTGTTCATGATGAGGGAATATCTGGGCTACCTCAATCAACATAGATTCCTTCTATACGTGCTGAGCAAAATAGATAACGTAATAAAACATCCTTAACATGACATTTTTTTTTTTTTAGTTTGATTTTACGGGACCTTACATTTGCCAGTTCGTGTGGTGCAAGATCCATTTTCAATTACTTTCAGTTTTGCCTCTAAAGTTACCATAATTCTTTATCTCAAAACGGGCATTCGTGATCCACAACCTACCTCCCCCCCCCCCGCTTACCTTGAAAAAAGTTGAGATTTTTTCACTCTTGAAACCGTTCCTAGCTTAAAATCTTAAGTTGCCAAATCCGATCTTATCTGTATAAGAAAATGTTTTGTATATTTGTCCGTAAACGATAGAATACAGCACAGTGGCCAGTGGGAAACAAGCAATTTGTAATTAACAAACCGCAAGATTCGGAATCAACTCAAATTTGGGAAGAAGTTTTTCTCAATGATTATCTAGTGAGCAATGGAATTAAAAAAATGGTGCGGGAATCACGAAATGCAACCGTTTTAACACTCGTTCTAAATATGCGATGGGATAAACGTAGAAAAAAATTTTCTTTGGACGACATATTTTGTTTTTCGGACAAATTAATGTCAGCACATGTTAAAACCTACCAAAACCAATTTTTACAGATATAGTCAGGCTAGATCCATTGATACCTAATATCAAACCTTGTTTTTGTTAGATATATAATGTTTTTCAAACGTTTCTAGACCAGTGTTTTATGCTGATTTGAATCAGATGGATGCCAGACGAGCAACTTGAGCATTTCTGTAAAAACGCAAAAAAATCAAACTGGCCACCAAAAAACACAAAACATCATTCTATTGGTCACTTAAAGGTAGTGATTTGTCATCTGTTCGTTTTTAAACATTCTTGTAACAAATTAACATATGATTCTTATAACACTCATCAATGGAATTCAATATGGCACCAATACAATCAGTGTCTGATTGGGATCTATTTTTGACTGCAGGTTGGTAATGTGGTATCGATCCTGGTGCTTTGACAGTCAAGAAAATTAATTAAAATCATAAGGAAATATTGTACAAATGTTTGATAATAAATTCCGTCATTATAGGATCCAAGATGGCTTTCGATACCGTAAGATGGGTATAATTGATAGCTTTGTCTAACCTAGTACTGCAATTTCTGTGTATATCCCCGTAAGTCAATCAGGATCAATGTACCACATCATTAGTAATCAGAGGAATCGATTTACATGTTAGAGCCATCCAAACAGGTATCCAAGTGGATGGAAAATGGTACTTACAAAGCGTGTGTGAAATGAAAAATACGCTCACGAATAGTCTAGAGAGATATGCTTCATTTGTTTTTCGGAGGGTTTAGGTTAGGCGTCCTATTGGCATCCATATTGGGATAATTGATGAATAACGACTCAATGACACTTAGGATAGCCTTACTGGGGTTTTTGGAAGTGACAACAACTAAAAAAACACAAAATATAGATCTTTAGCCTACAGCTGGAAATGAAGTACTGACCTTTACTGATTGGTATTTGCAGCCATATTGAACGCCTATCTAGGATGCATCTTGCAGATATCAATCGCTTTGATTATGTTATGATATTTAAATTGCTTCTGAATCAGTTATAGTGATATACACAACATGGGCAGATATGCCTTTAAGAAGTAATGATTTTGCCACTATGGAGCCATTATTGAATGGTTTATGATTTGATGATTAGCAAATTGTTGAAAGTATTTATAATTGTTTCAATTTACTATATTGATTGCTAAAGTATGGTATATATATCATGTAACATCTACGGTCAAAAGTAGATAAATATCAGAGGATTTGTTTTTGGCGGCAATATTGAAATATTAGTTATGTAGGTTAACACTTAAGTGCCCAAGGGGCGGGGGGGGGTTACATAGTACCCAACATTGGTTTTTTTGCGAGTTCTCGGTGACGCAATCAAATTTTTCAAGGAGTTTTTTTGCTAATTGTCTGATTTATGAATCGCTTCTCTGATACAAAAAAAAAAAGTTAAATCCGCCACGGTTTCATTAAAATATTCGGTTGGGTCCCTATTCACTAATTACAAAAATTTGAAGTAATGAAATCTTGGGATTTATTAGCTTAGATATTGACCTTAGGAGGTAATTAATTAATAATTAATACTACTAAATTCAAATAACCTTTTTATTAGGATAGCATCAATTTAAGGTTGTCATGACCGTGCTCTTAACTGTCTAAGTCTATTGGAAAATTAAGGCAATTTTGGAAGTTTCAGAGAAAAAAATACAAATGGAGTAATAAATTTGGCTATATTTTGCACTGATTATTTTAATTGGTATTCTAGAGAGATATAATGAATTATTTTGGTTCAAAACCTTATTATTGGAGTTGCTGAGGATTGAAATTTTTCGACCCACTCTGATTTCAGAAGAGTGACAATTTTAAAAACTGGCCATAGGTCATAGGTCGAGGTCGGATTTTCATTTTTTAATTTCATTGGTATGTTGTTCTTACGTGACCCCCATTTTTTTGTGTTAGTGTATGATCAACTCCCCAAATGGGAAAGTGGTTATCTGGGTTGGCGTCATAGGAAAACACCCCCCCCTTGGGCCACTAGGAAGTGGTTTTGAGCTTGGGCAATAATTGTTAATGAATCAATTTAATTGTCACAATGGCGTGTTTTTTACGGGACAGGTTAAAAAATTACCGACTTTGAGTAATTAACAATGAGTTTTGTAAGTTTGGTGGCCATTTTGAATTTTGGGTTTCCTCGAAAATGCTCAAGGTTTTTCTCGGTCTGGCATCATCGGATTTCAGATTCAGAGGAAAAACTGTTTTCTAGAAACACATGAAAAAACAAGTATATATATGTATAACAAAGGTCACATGGTTGTAGCCTGGACTATTCATTGTTCTGTTGGTATTTCCTGATTTTTAAATGATATAGAGAATTCATTGCTCAGTCATTTTTTGCCATTTTGGACGTAGAGAGCCACTTTTTTTTTTCAAATACCCAAAAAGTATAATTGATGTGACCTGTGACGTCACTTGTGACATTCAGGACGCCCCTCTCTGTTGTTTTCTGAGCGCAAATATTACAGTGTTTCTGTGACAGACCACATAAAATCTGGTTTAATAAATTACTTGCAGAGCCTTTCCTGATCTAAATTGGTCACAAAATGCAGCTGGTAGCATTCGCTTATTATGCTTGATAAGAACGTTAGTATTATTAATTCGAAACAAAAGTTACAGCAAAAAAAAACAGGAATTTCCCCATTGACAAAGTTATAGTGCTATTGCCTGCCAGTTTCTCTCTACACAACACAGGGGGGGCCATAAAACTAAACAAATGTCACACATCTATAGTAAACTAAATATACCCACTTGTGTGTGCCATGCGCGCGTGCGTGGGTGTGGTGTGTGTGTTTTTTATTAAAATAATGCAATATTTTGAATGGCAGCTGTTTTGTGTACTAGATGTAATTGCAAAAAATTCCCCATTGACTTGACCTGCACAAATTTAAAATCCAAGGGACCATATCAAAATTCAGTGACATCAAAACTGCTTTAACAGCAAAATGGCCCATAAGCATACGCGTTGAAAAAAAAAAAAAATGTGGGACATATGCCACCCCTATTGTGTGTAACTGACCCACAAGCAGCTGTTTTTCGATTTGACCGAAATCGATTGCAATACATTGCTGTTTCCAGAATCAAGAATATGATACTGTTGGCATTAAGAGGATATTATCATACTAGTTGTGCAGCTGGGAATATAAACAATTTGAGGAATGTAACTGTAGATGTGTAAATTTTTTGGGGTGGTAGAAGAAAAACAAAGTTCATCACAAATATTTGATTTTTGATCACATGGCTAGATACGTAATTGAGGTTCCACTTGAAACAAAATTGCTTCTCGTGCCTCAAGCCTGATCAGTATGAGAGTAATATCGAATTCATATAGAAAGTAGGGCATGTACCAATAAGATATACCACGCGCCTCTATAATAGTCGGGTAGCCATGGTCCAACTGATGGCCTGACCGTAAAAATGAGTATGGACACAATTTTTCTGCTGAAAATGATAGATTAAAGGGTGTGTAGAATAAGAATCTTCAGGGTGCCACCTGGGCATCCCATCCTTGAGCATTTTGAGAAATCCAAGATGCCGTCGCCAAATCCATAATTTATCTCCCCTGTCAACCCATATTGTCAAAATATGGAGTTACGAGATACTATAGGGACCCAATGAAAAAGTGCATGACACTTTGTAACATTGAGATACTCCAAATTCAAAATGGGAAGCCAAATCTAAAATTTTAAATATTTGCCATATAACCAAATACCGGCGATAAAAAATAAACATGAAGTACTTAGATTATGTGTAGACATACCCACCCAATAAAATGTATTCTGATACTTTAAAGTTGTAACATTACGCCAATCAATATGGCAGCCAAAAACGTGAATATTTCAAAAAAAAAAATACTTTTACGTCACATGAGGTTCTACTGACTACAACTTACTTGAGTTTGTACCACAGTCCTGCTTTACGGAATATAAAGCTATAACATACTGTGAGAGTATTAAAATGTGGGTGCTCACAAAAGTATATTGAGGCCATATGCAAACACATGGCTGATGCAATCATAACCACATACCTAAAAATCATTAAAGTTTAGATTTTCAACCGAAATCAGAAATTTCATCGACAGGAATTTTATAAACTAACCTTGGCTAACTATTTTGCAAGTACATGTTCGCCAAACAACTAAAGCTTGGTCTGATTATAAACTTTGTGAAATGATCTAAACTGTTCAGTGATTTTCCATTCACATCTAGCCGGTGCTGGTCGAGATATGGTATGATTAAAATACTAGTAATTTTGATATCGAAAAAAATTACTAGTATTTGAAATGTTACTATTTTCGATATCGAAATTTGGGAGTATTGTATATCTAAAATGCGATAGTAGTATTGGTAACCCTCAAATATTGGTAGTTTTTCCTGTAAAACGACCGTGCACGTGGTATGTTGGTTAGGGGGCTTCTCGAAATCTATGCTTAGCTCGATTGTACGCGCAGGCCTATTGTTGGAGCATAAAATTTAATTTTACATGTCCGCCACATTTCTTTTCCCCTTTACTTTAGCGAATAATAAGCGCGCGCAACTCTTACTTATGTATTTCGTTGCAGTTTCTTTGCCGTGTTTTTTCACAGTATCATGGTCTGTCTGGTGGGAATGCTTGTGTATTTTTCCGCGGGAATTGTGTCTTCGACCTGTGCTGTGTTTGCCGGTGGGTGTGAAAGGACATGGTCCGACAGTACCACAGTCCGGGATACAAAGACTGACACGGAATAAGGCGGCGTGAAATAATTGTTACGTGAGGAGTCAACTGAATCGATTGCCCATTGTTCACGATTGTTCCCGGACTGTGAGACCGGCGGGACCATATCTCCTGCCACACCAGTGTGAAAGTAATCGTAGTCCGGCAGGTATCAGAGCCCGGGCATCATAGGACCGGACAAACGGAATATCAAGTTGAAACTAGATGTTGCGTGAAGAGAGTCAACTGAACTGAATCGATAGACCTATTGTTCACCATTGTTCCCGGACTAGTGAGCCCGGGAAGGATATATCTCCGCCACACCGGCCATTTGTTTTGTACGTATTGACAACGTATGTAGTCTATAGATGAGTTGACATGTGGACGTAAACACGGGCAACGAAAAAAGTACTGTCCGGCAGTATGCGTGAGAGCATCTGAATGGCTTGGCGTGTAAAATCGCGCTTCAACAGGCCGGTGCGTGATAAGGGCTTATTGAATGTTGTAACTGTATGGGCATATTCTTCGCCCTCTAACATGTCAGTAGACCAAGGGCTAACTTGTGTTGTAAACATTTGATGTCACCTCAATCTATAAACTCTCGGCCAATTCCCTTTTCGCTTTGTAAAAAAAATACGCATTGCATTCCCGCCAGACAGAACCATGACCACGCCACAAGGGAATGAAATTCTATCAATCCATTTTAACGCGGATTTCAATGGGTAAGTATTGGGTGTGCGCCCTTATAACCGACCGTCTTCCAGCTGTGTCCTTTTGTAACAGAATAAAAAAAAATAATGTGCATATTTTAATCGTCGGTTGCTTTCATTAATCCACAAACATGACTTAAAAATAAATAAAAATGCGACTCCAAACAGATTAATACAAAATTAACAAGGTTATTGGGACCAAACATCTGTATAATTTATTACTCCATAGAGAAGCACCGAGTACACGTTACAAAAAAAATACTATATTGTTAGCGTTAACAACACCTGTTGTGATGAAAGCAGATATAGTCCGACGGGAGCCACAGACCGGGGCTACATAGACGATAACGGAAAATAAAGCGTGAAAAAACTAATGTTGCGGAGAGTCAAACTGCATAGATTGCCCTATGTGCACCATTGTTCCCGGACTATGAGAACGCCCGGACGGGACGCTTACTTACTTCTACACGTAGAATGTATTGTGATTGTCCATGCCGTTAGTGAATGGTAGCAGTGACAACATTTCCTTGTGAAATTGCAAGAGTAAAATTAACTGCAACAAATATTGCAAAGGCTTAGCTTTCGAGTTTTTAGTGCCAAATTACAGAATCTTAGAGAGTTTGTAGCAGTCCTTGTTAACGGAAATTCTTTTGGGGATTATTTAGGATGGGGCATTCTGGGTTGAAATGTGATCTTGATGTGGTCAATTGTTGGATGGGCTAGATAATTGTACAGTGTGATCAATAAAAAAACCCTACATTCAGGAAAATTTTTCTTCAGAGGTTAAACATTATTTTTGATGAATTGCTTTGGTTGTTTTTCAAAGATAAACAGGCTATCAGAGATTTTTATTGGTTGTCTTCGGACTTTGGGTTCCGAAACTATATCAATTTTGCGGAGAGACCTTAAAATTCCGTTTGGCCGATTTCAGCCATACAATGCGGAGAGACTGACACATCGACACCGACGTATACCATCACACATTATAGCAAAGCCAATTTACACATGCAAATTCAGTTGGTATCGATTTCTTTCTTGACAAAAAAAATCAGTTTGAATAAAATGGCTTTATGGGGTAACATAATTATAAGTAAAATATCTTCACAAATTAAATTACTATTGTTCATTCATAAAAGAGTCACGTTATTGAAAATCACTCCATATCAAATGTCTCAGTCAAGGAACATAATGGAACGCTCCGAGATTTTTGTTTTACATCTCTAAGGTAAGTAATTTGCACAAATACAGTACACTCAGTGTCCATGACATTGCTAGAAGAAACTAAAAGAAGTTTTCTTCAACTAAATGGAATTAAACTTAAAAAACTCATTATCGCACTGTTTTCAAGCTGAATACCAAAAGGGTTTCAACCTTGGCTCCCAAGTTAGGTTAAAAGCACGAAATCTTGCGATCCAAATAAACTCGTGGTTTACACCAGCTATCCTGATTTTCTTATTTGGAATTTGAACATTTTTTTCACTCAGCATTTCTTAGTAATCCGGGATATTATTTTTATAATCCGTCATTATTTTGCCCACCTTCTATTGTTTAACAATAATTTAAATGTTAAATGTTTTATTTTTTTTATTTTTTTTAAAGAAGACAATGTATTTTTAAGTTAAACATGCATTTTTGTTTGGCTAAAATCGCACAAATCCTAGATTTTTAAGTCTCTCAGCAAAATAGGCATAACTTCTTGCTACAAGTCCAAATGACACCAAATATAAACGTTTTTGAAAACCTATACCGATTGTTTATCCCTCTTTATATACATAGCAAACATATGAGCAAAAACAATTCTTAAATATTTTAATTATTGTTATCTGAATGTAGGGTTTTTTTTATTGACTCACACTGTATTTCTGTATAGATGAGATCAGAAGGGTTTTAAGCGTCAAGGTCATGTGTTAGCTGGCTTGCACTGGGTCACGTCGTCCTAATCACTGGCAAACAAGCTTGATGCCTGTTGCGCTGAACCTTGTCAACTGTTGCTATAAGGTCTATTGGTGAGGGGTCCCATATGGGGCTCCAGATAGGTTTGGTCGTACTAGTGTCTTTTAGGCAATGATTTTTTTTCATCACATCTCGAGTTCCTTCTCAGTAGGCCAAGGATTTTACATACGCAATCGAAACTTTATTTTGAGTGTTTTGAAACAAGAAAAGATCGTAGACAATGCACTCCTAGATATGTATGATGATCTACTGTCTGCAAAGAAGATGGAGCTCACCATTTATATTGATGAATAATTGGCTTTTTCTTATGAGTCATATATGATATAGTGAACTTTTGAAGCATTTGTAAGCTCAGATGCCAATTTATCTCACAACACAACACACACACACACACACACACACACACACATAGTGGAATGTGTATTGTTGTCGAACCGCCATATCATTATTGGAGGATTTAACGATAGAAGATGGCAGTCATCTCCAAACAGGCGTACTTGTGAGATGGTAGAGTCAGGTTGGTCGTTGATGTACTGCAGCTGGGCTATATCTGGTCCCGATGCTTTATTGGACCTCGATTCTGTAGAAGTTTTCCCCCACTCCAGGGATATGGTCCACGAGGTTAAATCAGGAACCGAATTATTACCGATAAATGTTAGATGGATCGTTAGTGAATATGAAGAAAAAAATGTTTTCAGGCTCTCAGGCCTTTACCAGCCTTTACTTAGCCCAGCTACATTAGGCCAGGCTGATATACCAAACACTTTCATGCCTCTTGGTGTAATGAATCACAGAGAATGGTTTTTGGTATTTTAGAATGTAAAACTGGCACCTATGACGTCTCTTACATACGTCTTCTACTTTTTTTCTGAACTTGCCGTCAGTTTGCGTCATCTTGCACTGTCCAACGGGTTTTTGCTATTATTACGATGTTGTTTGTTTGTTGTTTGTTTGTTTTTTTGGTTAAAGGCATTGCTTTTACGAATTTCACTCATGATTTGAAACTGGTAAGCCATGGACTCATTAGATGGTATATGTGGTCTAATGCCATCTGTAGTGCATCTTGGAAAAGATGAATGACTTCGTGGTATTTGTCCGATTATCTTCCAATACCACTCTGATGAAAGATATGGAAAATTGCATCATAATTTGCCTTATTATAGAGAAAACCTTCTCCGTGGAAGTTGACAAATTTAGCTTTATACTTGCATCGACGACAACAATATCATTGATTATTCATACCAGCCCGGACACTAGAATCATTAACAAAATGTGGACAGTTTGTAAAGCAGAGGTCCAGGATGGATATATTGTCTCTTGTTGGTTGGGTAAAATTTGGGGACGGTGTTTGTCCATGGGCGATATCTATCCTGATCTTAACTTGGACTGAAGGGTTTTAACCAACCTCCTGAATTTTCCTTATTTGAATATCCGATTTCTATCAAATTGGTGACCACGGTATAGCTTTTTCTTTCCATTGGCATCAAATAAGTCAAAATTTCCATTATTGACTTTATATTTAAGAATAAGGTTGCTGTGCAGTATCATTTATGGGCGAAATAATGTGTCAGAGGTCGGAAAAACTTAAATAAATGGGCGAGGGCAGCCGAGACCCCCTTATTTGAAAAGTTTTTTCTGGCCGGAGGATTAATAAATGGACAATGCACAACCCCTTTATTCTATTCTATTACCGAAAACCGCTTGATTTAATAAGAAAATGCTTAGGCGACCCATTATTGCAGAATCATGGGCAGTGAACGACCAATCAGAATGCTGCATTTTCAACAATGGGCAGCAAAGAAAGGTAATAGAAATTGCAATATTACGGGCCCCCAAACATTGTACGCACTTGAACGCTATGTCTGTAGACAGGGTGACTCAATAAAAACTTTACAAAAAATGAAAGTTATATTTCCACTTTTTGTATTGGATATCTGTGGATTTTATTTTATCATAAGAATGGGTAATTGAGCTCTTGTATGGGAAATAATATTCATTCTGGTTGAGTGGTTTTCAAAGATATGTCCAACGAACAATGAGTCAGCCAAACAGACTTGTCCATGGTTATTTCATGCTGGAATGATATGTACACATCAACTGTTTTGGCAACCTGGCTTTTCAAATCTGAAATCATAGCATGCAGGTGTGCTAAATACCAGTTTTCTGTCTTGTGTTAGGGTTGTCTTTTCAAATCTAAAATCATACTGTAGCGTGCTGTTGTGCTTAAAGCCAGATATCTTTCTTGACCGAGAACTTTAAACATTCTCATAGTAATGGCACCTCAATTTACGCCACAACAACGAGCCTTCACGGTTAAGATTTACTACCAAACTGGTGTCTATGTAGCTGTGCAATGGCAATGGCCAAACAGGTTCCCTGGAGTGAGAGTACAAACCAAGCTTGCTATCTGTAACATGAGAAACTGTTTAAACCAGAGGGAACTTCGGAAAATGTCAACAAAGGACGAAGCGGACGGCCTGGGAGCGTCAGAACACCTGTGAACATTCAAGCTGTAAGACAGGAGCTTCGCAACAACCCACGCGCAAGTACAAGGAGAAACCGTGTCGCAAATGTCTCCAGATCATCATTTCAGCGCATCGTTGGTGATGACATCAATTGGCATCCATATAAAATTGTGAGACGCCATAATTTGGATGCAGGTGATCCTCAACGTAGGCTGGCGTTTTGCAATTGATTAATAGCTGCTAATCAACAGACCACTGCGCTTCTTAAGAGAACTTGTTGTTGATTAGGCCAATGTTCCAATGACTGGCTCAGTGAACTCTCAAAATGTGAGAGAGTATGCGCCAAAAGGGAACCCTCTCAATAATTTCGTCTACGACAGACTTAGTGATCGCAGGAAAGTTGCAATTTTAGCAGCTGTTACAGATAACAATAACCTTATTGGGCCCATTTTTATTGATGGAAATTTGAATGGTGCCGGTTATGTCAATATCATTAATCAACATTTGGAACAAGAGTTGCGGCGCATTTTTCTGCAGCAAAGAAATGGAGCAATTCGTCGTGCCTGTTTTCATCAAGACGGTGCACTAGCACACAGGTCTGTAATGGTTAGAAACCGCCTTCAGGAACTCATTGGATTAGGGCATGCGGTGGAATGGCCCCTCGGTCACCGGATCTAACTCCGCTAGATTTTTGGCTATGGGGTGATATAAAAGCTAGAGTTTACAATGAGGGTCCCCTAAACACATTACCAGAACTACGACGACGGATAAACGATGCATTTACCGCAATTAGGCGGACGCGTGTAACAACAAGAGCTGTTCAACACATGCACTCCAGGGCTACCCTGTATAAAATTAGTCATTTCCCATCATGTAGAGCAAAAACCGCATAAAAATCGAATATTACTTTTTTGGTGAAAATCTTCTCTGACGCTACACTGTGTGTCTATGGAAAATTACAGTTTGCTGACATGCGAACTTTATGACGTCAATCTTACGCAATGCATGTTATTTTGGTATCGAAAAAGGGAGACCATGGCTATCTATTGCCACAAAAATCAATTGTCAGTGATATTTATGCGTCGCACAAGGCATGTTGCTACTTCTCTCCCACCCAGTATCCATTACTTTACCTATCCCCGGTTGGTGTTTGTTTTTGCATGAAAGGGAACGTAAAGTGTTAATTCACAATTACATTAACCACTTTGCAGTGTTGAAGGAGGTTTTAGTAGGGCGCAAATAAGGTGGCGGTAAGCACAATGTTACCGGGGATACAGAGTGTATGGGAGGTCACTAGTCATATCTACCTAACAAAGAATCTACATACAATTATTCATCTAGTGTGACCAAATAAACAATTTACAACCCGTTATAACAAAATCGGACCATTCTGTAAATTGTATCCCAGGATGACCTTCAAATATTGTGTACCTGTTGTACTAAAATATCTTACATAGGGTAAACTATACTTTTTAGGAGTAGCCCAGTACATCTATTAAATAGATTCGAACCATTCCAATCGTTTACCCCTGTACACAGTTTCCCCTTTATTTCTACATATTCCACTATGTTGATTTTGGTAAACTTTTAATATATTATTTTTGGACTATTTCACAGTAAATTACCACAAAAATTGTTTCTTTTGCAATTTCTTTAGGGTCAAATCAATAACTATCTTGGACTAAGTATCAAATTTCACAATTTGTAGGCGAGATGAGGAGACATTCATCAATCACTTCATTTACATACTTTCAGCTTGGGGAAGGGATTGTTCAACTTTGGAAGTATTATGTGCGGACAACAATTAGAGAGTTAAACATTTGAGGGTGATAACAGTTGCGAAAAACACAAGGCACACTTTTAAAACAAAAGGTATATTATACAGAATAATTTCAAATTAGTTTGGAAAGTATGTAATTGGAAGAAAACAAACACACACGCACAAACAAAACAGATAAAAAAAGAAAAGCTTTCAGTGAGACTCCCTCATTTTTTTCAGTGAGTGACTCCCGTGTTGGAGATGGTTAGAAGAAGAGGAGGTATAGTGTTCTTTTCACAATGCAAGTTTGGGATGAGTTCTGTTCATTGAGGTTATTTTTGTCACTTTAAATTCATATTGGAAGAATTGCATTGTGGGAAAATCTCTCTACCTCGTCGTGGTTGGAATAGTCTCCAACCCGTTTCCTATTGTTCTCATAAAATCCTTAATACTCATTCTTTTACACTAAATGCAAATGGTGCGCCCGATGCGGAGTGCCCATCTCTCAGTCTTTGGCGTTTGGGCCAGACTCCTTAGATATATATTTGCTGTGAGGGTCGCCACTCCTCCCGCACAGCGAGTCGTTTTGCATTCCCAGCATATGCCGTACCCTTTTCTCCTGGGTGGAGAGAGGCACACGAGGTAAAGTGCCTTCCCAAGTGCACCAACCCATTGGCGACACGGGGCTCGAACCCACCACCTTACGCTTTATATGAGGTGCCCTTAAAATACTTCCCTGACAAAAAATGAAAGAAATTGCTTGATCAAATGAGGCGGTCTGAAAAAGTTTTTTCCCTTCCAATTTCTCCCATTCCAATTGAGTTGATATAGTAACCACCGTTTGTGTAAATGAAGAGATACCCATATTGTCAAGATATTCTTATTTTATTATAAATGCTATAAATTATTTTAAAATTAATACAAACATTCTGGTCTTTTCAAAACAGTAATATTATAAACCTGTAATGTTTTGCATCAATATTGCACAAACGGAATGGATCAAAGAAAACTTTCATGGATGACCAGCATGTTTAAACAGTTTTAAACAGATTTTTGGATGAGAGTTCTTTTGCATAAAAAGATTGCACAACTCAACATGATCGATGCCCTTTCTTGATGAATGACCTGTTTTTAAAACAAAATTGATAACGTAGTTTGGAAAATAATTTTTGACATAACAATATGCAATAAAGACACTTTGATATTGCTCTTGCCTAGTTCACAAAGCCATCATCCGGTTTCAAACTTTATAACTTTTATGGGGCCCAGTCAAAATGGTCTGCCTATTGAAACCCGTGCTTTAAGCGCTCTCTTGTCTCCGTCATATTATTTGGCACCCCCTTAGCTAGAGCATAAAATTTTAGCAGGAGAGCAATTTTGAATTCATCTCTTTAAAAAATCTTATTTTGACCTACATCGACAATGTCCAGTTTTTTTGCAAATCTAGAGTTTGAAGATTCCACCCTGTTTTTTCTAGCTCCTGAGCCCCCAGAATCGGTGTTTCACGGCGGTTCACTTATGTCGCCGTACATACCGCCAAGACGCTCTCTCATCCATTTTTCTAAAATATAAGTTATATATGAATGAATATCCACATGAATGATACCAAAAGCAAATCTCTAAGACATACCCGCCACAAAACTACCCAAATTACGCTCAAATTCTAGGTTTTATAGGAACTATAGCGTGTTGCACTTTCTCGGCGGAGGGATTTTGTAGCTGTGCTCCCTTATGTATAAATGGGCTTCCTGAGCTTGTTACATAGATCATTATAATGTCTGTGTCTTAGTTCTTCAATGAAGTCTTCCTTCAACATTGATTTCTAACTTAAATTATTAAAAGTATATAATATTAAAATTAATAATCCAATACGATAAATTATTGGCTGCAAATTTACTCTGTGAGGCAAGATTTTGTCACCAGATTCAGACAAAATGATGTAACTAAAACCCAGCTTAACTGTGTAAGTCCCATTCGAATGGGGTTTAAAAATGGATGAGGCCTAGAAAATCTATCTCTCTGCCTCATTTCTTCACCAAATTCCTTCATTTTTTTCAGATAGAAAATATGCAGATAATTAAAACATCAAGAAAGTAACAGCTAGGTTAAATACGTCAGAAGTCCAGTTTTTTGTTTCTTCATGCCATTTTTTGAATACACACTTTTCCCCAACGCCTTTCAGGCTCATTTACTTCTCTTGCTGGTGCAGTAAACCCATTATTTGATTCTAAAGTTGCGCCATGCACTGTTGTGATACAGCATTCTTGCTTCCGCAATGCACTACGGACGGGTGTGGCATTTCCGTAACTATGGGGTATTGAATTGTGGGGATTTAGCCGAATCTTCTCTTATTTTCTTCATCTATTAATCCGAAATGATCGCTGCCAAAACACGAGAACACCTGCCTACGCTTGAACGCCTCCTAAAATAAGAACCCTCCATCGTAACTGCCCGATTGGTCGTATATCAACTGAACTTAGAGGTAGGAACTACTTATTACATTTATATTGTATAATAAGTATTTTTTTTTTTTTTTTTTTTTTTTTTTTTTTTTGTTTTGTGGCAATACAGTCCATTCATCGAGTTTGATCGTGTTTGTAAGTTGGTATGGGAATTGAAGTTTTATAAGTGGTAAACCCAAATCCATAGTTCCTAAACTTACACTCAGCAGTGTATTAGAAAATACCTGGTCGCATCGTCCCCTTAGAGCCATAACTGGCTATGTCCATTTTCGCATTTTTTACCACCCATGGGATCAACAAGTGTGAGGCCTACATATCAACTATCAAAAAAGACAAAACGTAACATGCACCTGGTAGATTACTACTTATTCCAGTTTTTAAATACTGCTTTACTTGTTTTTTCTAATCACACTTAGTCCAGTTTAATTGACATGTTTGAGATGGTTATAGCTGCTATATCAGCTATTTTGATAGATGATAGAGTCGTCTCTGATATATCTCTATATTGCTAGATGATAGCTTTTTTCATTAGCTATATCAAACTTTAAACTCGTTGACATTTTTGGACATAGCCTTCGGGCTCTTAGGGGGACGACATGACACCGCTCGATGCGTGTAATTGAAAACAGGCACATGAAATGAGCACTGAAATAAATCCTTAGTATATGACCTTTTAAGCTCATGATATTGAATTTATTCGATTGGAATCGTGTGTTATCGTTGTCTCATTGTACTGAGAGTGTAGGCTTGTCCGTAAATATGCTTGCCAAGCAAAGTAGCCTTTCTTTAAGGCTTTTTGCTTTGGTTTAGTTTTCCTACAGTCCTAGAGCAGCCCGTAAAGCAGGATTTTCTATTTGGGGGGTGGGGTGTGTATTTGCCCGAATGGACCTTTTTTGACAAACAAGTTTTTTTGCCCCATTTTTTTTCTGAAAAGCGGGGGGGTGGGGGGGTTGAGGGGGTATTAGACATCGTGGCGTTGAACGAACAGTATAATAAAAGTAGTAGTGCCTAATCCAGTAGTCAGTACTCAGGAGTCTCTTGACCATGCATTGACATACTTTATTCAGATAACCACAACACTTACAACGTAAGCTTTTAGACAATAGGCAAATTTCAACAGGAAAAAGCGGACCAACATGATAATTCGGACCTTTTGTCAGTTTTTTTGGGGTGCGTCGCACCCCCCCCACCCACCGCCCCCGCTAAGGCCCTGCCTGAGACCTTGTACTCGCGATGTTCCAGGCGCGTAATCAGAGCTGATCCTGGGGGGGGGGTCAAGACTCAAGAAGTTTCCCCGAATTTCTGACCTTATTTTTCCAGTCGGTTCGAAATCTCCTGAAGGGGGGGGGGTGGGAGAGGACGGTCAGACCCCTGGTCCACCTGGACAAAGGCACAGACTCAGTATTCACTTCTCTTTCTCTTACTCATTCCACTTTTCTCTCTCCTCTCCTATTTTCCTTTCTCTTTCCCCTTCCTATCCCTTTTCTCCCCTCCCCTTCTTTTAAGACCCTTTCCCCATTTTTTGCTTCTGCGTCCCCTTTTAAGTTGTCCGAACTAATACTAATCCCCCCCCCCCCCCGCTGGTTACGGCACTGCGATGTGCTATAGCGCCCTTTTATTCGAGAGTAGACGAAAGCCTTTTTCGCAAGATTATGGTTTTTTTTCTTTATTTTCTGTGATAAATCTTCCGTAACTATCGTGGGATGGGAACTGAGGACGTTGAAAGACATAGAATTATGCATTGCGGTCTACCGAATGTGAAACTGTTGGCTGGCGGCATTGTTTTATGTTACATGCGGGGTTCGCATTGTGATTAAAAGTGATGGAATTGTAAGCACTGACATCATGTTCCATTTGTGAAAATTGCAAGTAAAATTAACTGCAACAAAATCAGAAGCTAGCTTTCGTTTTAGTGCAAATGACAGAATATTCAAACTTCTATTATTTTCAGGTATGTGAATTTGATTGCATTAAATACGTGTTTGTATATGGCCTCTATATATTTTCTTGCGACGTCACACTTGGCGGATTAACGTACAATCTCTCTTGCCCTACTGCCCCCTGCGGGTTCGGGTTAAGAATGGCCCATGTGCTCCCCTGCATGTCATAAGAGGCTACTATAAGGGACCCTGCGGTTCGGGGTTAGAATTGGCCCGAGTGCTCACCTGGCTGTCGTAAAGGCGACTAAAAGGGGCAACTCGTCTGTTATTTGAATAGACGGGTTTATTTATGATTATGATTAAGTTTAAGATAGTAATTATGATTGTTCCATTGTATGATTGGTATTTGATGTACTTAAAGTTTAAAATTATATGGGTTAAATTAGTATGACTTGTATAAGTAGTTTAAACTCTGTATTCCAAGTTTGGGTATAAGCTCAAGTGATTACCAAAGAATTTTTCATATAAACATATGTTAACCATCTATTTAACCTGATATTGTGTTGCTTTAATGTTTCAATATTGTATGATTATCCTGTTCTTTTTAAAAGGGAACATCCAATTTTATTTTCGCAAAATTAAATCCATCTTACCTCCATCTTCGTATTTTGGGTTGCTTTTAACGCTGTCCAACATTGTGATCGGTATTTTAACGACATTTGTGCATGAAAAGTCTTTGCCAAATTGAAAACTGCCGAGCTGGGTTTTTCTCTCGCTGGATTTGCATATGTAGGATTTATAGTACATGGGGAAATGTAATTAATGTTTTGGTTTAGTTTTTTTCATATACAATTTTTGACACCAATGTTTTTTTCCAATACGAATTTCATGGAGATCGAATCATGGGTGTAAATTTTTTAAAAAATGTGTTCTTGGGTGTTTTAATCAGGGGGCAAATTTGTAGCAGGGGTATACAATACGAGCGTTTAAATGTTTTTAAATTTAACCAATTTGGTTTGGTTGCTAATAAGGTTTCTAAAAACAGGTATAGTTTGCCATATTTTACGCCCTATTGTGTTTTTAGTACAATAGTCTCAATAAATTCACGGTCATTATTATGAGTGGTCCGATTTTATTAAAACTGGTTTTTAATCGTTCATTTTGTTTTTTTATTGGATTATACTAAATAAGAAAATGTATCTAGATTATGTGCTTTCCCTTTAAAGTGAGAGTTTTTCAGATATGACTCTTGGTCTCCCATAGACCCTGTGGAACCACGGCCATATTGCCCTCTTAATTATCATCAAAACGTCTTTGACAACGAGGATTCTATATTCTCAGATCGGTACAGTAAGACGAACTTTTGCACCATTTTTTAAATAAACCGATGAATCTGACCTTTTTACCCACATGACCTTGAACTCCTTTTGCCTTGTACTCTTTGTACTATAACCCTTCAGGTAGGGCAAACTATACCTTACTGTGATCTTTGAAAGGTACTGAACATGAATGGTATACTTTAAACACCGTTAAAAACATCAAGAACACTTTTTAAAAAAATGACCCAATGATTTTTGAATCCTCCATACACTTTTGATTTAGGAAAACCTGGTTGTCGGAAGATTGTCTATGAAATTTTCAACAAAAAATACATTTCCACATGTACTAAATTTCCAAACTTATTTTCAGTGCTAATTCATCAAGTCACGGCGTGTGATAGAAACTTTAATGACAATAAATCCACCCTGCTGTTAAACTTCGTCATTCTGTTGTCAATCGTAGCCCTTTAATATTCGGGGTTTATAAACGGACTCTTGCTTTGTGAACACAGTAAATGATCGGTTTATTCATTTAACTGATTAATAGAAGAAGTGCCGAGTGTCAGGTTTGCCGGTTGATAGGCGTATGTAAGTGCTGCCACGTTGTATATGTGAATAAGGTCGATTTTCATGAAAACGGTGCATTTCCAGAAATGTTGTGTCTTTGGTTAATAAGTCTTTTCAACAATGCTTTATTGGAACAAAACGGTAATATTTTGATAGGGGCCGTTGAGCTGCATTTGGGCATATATATATAGTTTGCCATGCTTTCCGTTTTCTTTTCTATGAGATATTTGCCTTCAAACATCGAAAAATAGGAGAAAATTGATGTCCGAAAAACAACATCAAAATTATAAAAAAAAAAAAAATACTAAGCAGCTTGAATTCTTCCGCATATAAATGTTTCTTGTTGTGAAACAAGTGTAGAAATTATGTAATGATATTTTTCCTTGTATTCTCACTTTATTTTTATATTTTTGAAATACAAACATAACGTCCGTGAAAACCTTGTTTATTACGTTATCCTTCACAAAGCAGTTCCTAAGTTTGGTAAAACTTCTACTAAGATATTAATTGTGCATCTTATTTCAAGGTAAACATAATGCGGCAGTTGGAAATAGTGTTTTCTTCAGCTCACAATGACTATTAAAAAGTCTAAGAAATGCTGAACTTTGTAAAAAATGCGACCTTTTTAAGGAAGTGTATTACGTTATCCACATTTCTCATCAACCAAACAAGCTATTCAAATATTGATTAAGAGTGGCATAGATACTTATTTTCTGACCACAAAATTATATAAACTTTCAATCAGATACATCTTAGTCAATGGGAGATGTGAAAAATGGTCAAAAATGTTTACTACGTTATTGTGTATTACGTTATCGTTTATTACGTTGAATGCGTTTTAGTTAACATCATCAACTATAATTTGGTTATAGAATGATATGGTGTCAATTAAATGTATCTTTAGAAAAAATTAGTAAAAGGTATATTAATATTTGTTTATTATAAAGTCTAATTTTCAGGCAGAATTGAATACTGAAGGATAACGTAATAAACTAAACAAATTGGAGCATACTTCTTGAGTTCAATTAGCTACTCAAACTTTAACTTCGTACAAATAAAAATTGTTCCCAGCAACCTCTCTGATAATGTCATCAGTTGGCATATTTTGTTGATTTAAAATTTTGATAACGTAATAAACCCTATTCTTTTGCTGTACAAAATGTCTGTGTGCATACTGTGCAGAAACGTAAGAAGTGTTGTTGGCAATATTATTTTTCCCGTATTAGGTGATGAATACTTAAATGTTTAAACATAAAACATACAATTTTGAGACAATTTTTTTGGGTGTTTCTTACCTCCAAAATGCACCGTTTTCATGAAAATCGACCATAACATTTAGGATACTACAAGCCCATTTGTACAAGTTAGTTGTACAAAAACATGGCGACATCCGTATACATACTGGAGATTTCCGTACACACACTGGCGATTTCCGTACACACACTGGCGAAAGCAGAGTCATAAATCTAAGATCTCACACAGGAGCTCACCGTTCCTCACAGTTTGCTAGTGGATGGAGCCTTTTGATTGGTACCCAGGCTCTACAGAAATCGTTTTGGTCCACTACAGTTTGGAAATATAACCCTAATAGTAGTCATCATTTATTACTTGCTATTCTTCTCAGTGGCCAAGTTGAGACAAATCCTGGCCAATCACAGTCAAGCCAATTTGATTTTCCCTGCAGTATTTGTAAAAATGAAGTTGGGAAAATGATAATACTCTCTCTTATGCGATGATTGTGGATTTTGGTGCCACACAAGCTGCTGTGGCATGTCAGACCAAATTTACCAATATTTGTGTAACAGATCCACTAGTTTCTCATGGATATGTACCCAGTGTGGTCTACCAAATTTCAGCACCTCAATCTTTGCTTTTGCTTCAATTGAGAGTTCAAACCCACGCTCATCGCTTAGTTTTGATAATATTTCGGACTCAACCATTGTTTGATCAACCACTCACCTACCCCTACGCATTCCCTCAAAGCCAGCACCTTTTGGAGCACCCCAAAATAATCGAAATTTACAAGCTTAAAGCATATAATCATTGAAATGGGTTTGAAGAGTCTGCAACAGTCTGCTTTTCTTGGCTACAGTTGAACATCATAACCCTGATATTATTTTAGGTTGTTAATCAAACTTGGCAATACTATACCTACCTGTTCAATCATTTCTAATAATTACAGTATATATCGCAAGCAGAAACCTAAATGTGTGGTGGTGGTATTTTTTTGGCAATTCAGATACCTCATCTCAGTACTGTCTGAATGGACAGGATAATGAGATGAAAAATCTGGGCTAGTTTACAATTTGCAGGCCCCAAAAACTTTTATTGCAAGCTACTATGGTTCGCAGACCAACTCTGCAGTGGATGATCTGTCAAATTCCATTTGCTAGATTTTTTGACTCACCCTCTGGAGAGTGTCACCCCATGTCATCATTGGGCGACTTTAATTTTCCAGATATTGATTGGCCAACATGGTCTACACCAATAGCAACACGGGCATCTGGCATACTAAATTTCTCAATTCTGCTCTTGGAAATTCTCTTGTCCATTTATCACTAATTATGACTCGCCCCATTCTGAGAGCATCTGGAGACCTCATTGTACGAGCTATCCCCAACTTAATAGACAGTTTATCATCGACGTCAGCATCAATTGTAAAAACGATGCCGTGCCAGCCTCACAGGCAAAACATTTCGATGTCACAGCTTTTCCAGCATAGTAACAGTGCTTGACACTCGTGTACTCTCCGCATCTATTCTGTGGTAGAAGTTTTCGCGAACTTTTTTTCTTCAAGATTTTATCGGTGAAGATGGAATGAAATGTGAATATGTTAACGATTTATCTGAAAACAATCGCAATAGTACTTGGAAGCGACTGAAAATAAAATCTGAGGAACAATCACCCGTTCCTTATGAGTTAGATTCTACTGTGTCGGAGAATAAAAAAGATTGCCATCGATGAACTACGGTGACATGTATCTACTTCATCCACACAAACCAAGCCCATTCACACAACGAGTCTCTAAAAGCCTACAGATCCCCGATGTTATAATTGCTTTTGTCTCGGGTTTTGTGAAGAAGTGCTTCTTTTACCAGTTTCCTAACTCCCAGTTTGTTCATCCGTGCCCTGGTTCACGCGGGGCAGAAGCCGAATGACAAGAGTGCAGTGAAGGATGCCTGGTTGTGTCTCCACAAGTCTGGACAGATCTTACCGCAAACTGCACCTGTAGGTCTACCTCTGTGTACGTACATTACATGTAATATGTTTCCTGATTGGAACGTGTTTACTTCCACATATTGTGTACTGTCCAAATCGACAGTCTGTTAAATATTACAAATATTGGACTGGTCATGAGGTGATGATGGAGATTATTTATCGCTCCCGAGTTGACCTAGCATATCTGGCCTACTATCACCCCGAGTCGTAGTAGGCCAGATATTCTAGGCCTACCTAGTATGCAAGGCCTACATAGTATGCTAGGCCTACATAGTATGCTAGGCCTACATAGTATGCTAGGCCTACATAGTATGCTAGGCCTACATAGTCTAGTAGGCCAGGTATGCTAGGCCAACGAGGGAGCGATAATCTCCATTCATCACCCGATATAAGACCAGTCAATATTCGTTTTATATACAGAATACATAGTCTTTGTTCACTGATTGGTCAAAACTACATCCCGTGACATTTTATTTTCTATAATTATTTAGCGTCCCTAACCTCCTACTCCTAGCAAGGCATGATAGGTGATAGGCCTACCCAAGGCCAAGACCAGACCTAGCTATGCCTAGGCTTGGGGTAATTGAGAACTGACACGAAAAAATAACACCAAAAATTAAGTAGCGTGGCCTACTCACCATCAGTCTTTGGCCTGAGTGGAAGTTGAAGAGAAGATCCAGTTCAAAATCAAATAATATTAATCAAAAGGTTATGTACTCTTCCAACTGATGATCTCCATTCGTATCAGAATTAAGTCTGATCACTCACTCCCCAGTTGTACAAGTGGTTTTCGTTGCTCATATCCTTCACATTACCTGCATCCAGCAATGAGCCTGCATATACATCTCCTGTTTGTGTTTCTACTTTTTTCTTGTTAAACCTTCATGATCACTAGAGCTCACGTCTGCTAACACCTGTCCATGATTAGAGTAGAAATTAAACACATTTGTTTTAATAATTATTCAGCTAGTTGATTTCAAGGTACCATGGGCCTAGTGTCTAAGGGAGTTGATATCAGCTCATTTTGACCACCCTCTATATTCCTGTTGCCCTAATTCCATTACATTGATACAAATGAAATTCGATAACCTTTGACTACAAACATGTAATAATGAGCTATTTTAGCTCAAATGTTCTTTAAGGGAAAAATGCAAATTAATTAATTACTTTTTTTGCACCCTGTACAGCACACATGCCTACTCTAATGTTCTACAAATAACACCTTGCCTGAAAGGGATTATTCGTACATTCCCAAATATGAATAATATATATATATATATATATATATTATATAATATTATATATATCATATACTATATATATTATATATATATATATTCTCTATAATTTTCATTTTCAATGTCTGGAATAATGCATTGTTAAAAGAATGTTATTTTTATGTACTTTTTGTCATGGCACCCTGTATATGTGTTAGTATACCCGGATATCCATTCAAACTTTGCGATTTACAATCCTATAATATGCTCTTACATAAAAATGGTATACATGTAGAAGTTGAATCACAGCTTTTTGAGTCCATGTAAATAGGTACAAATGCAGTCGATTTTCGCCGCTATTTGCGCCTTTTGGAGTCCTCGATTACGCGCAACCGACGGAACAAGCAACTGTCTGGCATTGTTGATAGGCGGCACAATTAATTAAATTAGAACAATATTTAGATGGTTAAATATCAAGCGTGTTATGTCGATAATAAATTAAACTCAAACGATCTACTATCCCGTCGGTATACAATGACCGCTAATGTTTTGCATGCGAGCAGCTACTTCCGGGTCATGTGACCAACTCGAAAGCGTAAACTTTTAACTGGTCTATTTACACATGATTCATTACCTGGTATTTCTGACCACAAGATGGTCTTATTCAACATTAACTCCACAACAAAAGCAAACCCCAAGCCATCAAGAAAACTATACATTTCAAGAGGGTAACCATACAAGATCTTAAAACCGACGCACCAAAAGCCTTTTTGGCAAAGCTTCCTCAATGCAGATCCGCTTAGTATCTGTTGACACAAACTGGGAGATTATAAACAAAATCTAAGTCCGTTAATGGACACCATCACACATTCCATCAAAATGGAGCATGGGTAGTAAGAGATTACCTGATCATTGTGAGATTAAGCGAAAATGAGAAAGCGTGACAGGCTTATTGTATGCGATCGCTAACAACAATTTTGTCCGCAAAACTTTTATTTCTTCTGTTATGTCAATACGTTGTTGGGGCATCTTTTTGGCAAACCAAACCAAAAACATTTTGGTCTTATGTAAGTTTGATTAGGGACTGAAAACTTGGTATTCCACAGCGTTGCCGTACACATACTAGGTGTGCACCTCCGAGCAAAGACAAGGTAATGCTCCCAACGAGCAGTTCTAGCCGTTTTTTAAATTCACCTACATGTCATGTCTCAGCTGTTAAGGGCACTTCACCAATTCCAAGCATATCCAATCTCATTGTTCATGACGAGGTTACCAAACAACTGCTGAAATCTAACCTCAAATGCAAGCGGCCCGGATAAGTTACCACCAAAACTGCTCAAACCTGTCGCGAAGAATCCCTCCTGCTTTTAATTTGGTGTTCCAAGATCCATAGACTGCGGTTTTGTACCTACCCAGTGGAGACAGCATGGTGACTGCATATACAAGAAGGAAGATAAGTCAGACCCAGCTAATTATAACCCTATTTCGCTTTACCTGTATCGCTGCAATGTCCTGAGCACATTGTTTTAGTCATATGGCAAAACAATCTTAGCCTCATAATATTCTTATGGATTCACAACATTGTTTCAGAGAGCTCTGTTCAACAGTTTACAACACAATTTCATTAGTGCATACTTACCTAGAAACGTGGGTCAGACGATGTAATTCTGCTCATTTCTCTAAAGCCTTTGATAAGGTTTCCCACCAGCACTTGTCGGCTAAGCTTGAGTACTATGGAATTCGTGGAGTACTCTAGATGGATCAATCATTCATTGCAGACAGAAAACAGGCAGTTGTAGTCAACGGGCAGCTTTCCTCTATGGGTAGACGTCAATCAGGGGTACACAAGGGTCGGTCTGGGCCAGCTTTTTCTTGCATGGATATAATGATATCCATGTTAACATCCAAGCAACATCGTCTTTTCGCTGATGACAGTATTGTCTACAGGCAGATAAACACCCAAGACGATCATCAGATTCTACAGCAAGATCTACAAACTCTCGCTGAGTGGGCTGAAAAGTGCTTATGCAATTCCATAGCCAAATGTGCGGTCTTAACATCACCCGCAAGAGAAATGTCAGCAACTACGAATACACCATCTTTGGTCAGCCTTTAAATGTCGTCGGATAAACATGACTATCTGGGAGTACCCATTGCTAAAGATCTGCGAGAATAGCCACTGTGAGCAAATCATGAAGAAGCCAACCGTACCCTTGGTTTACTGAGACGCCCACTTTTAAACACATGTACAGACGAAGTCAAAGCGAGAGCCTATGAATCTCTGATTACGCCCTCAATTGGAGTTGCACTGAGATGGAATCCCTACACAACAGCAGTAGTAACCATCTCGAGAAAGTCCAGCGGGCAGCAGCACGTTCATCTTGTGATTACGGAGAGAAACTCATGTTACATCACGCATTCTAGCCTGTGATGGGACTCGCTCCATGTCCGTAGACATTCGCTCAAGCATCAATGCTGTATAAAATACACAATAGACTGGTTGTGATGTCCTCTTCCATCATGGTGTGTCACCTGCCATTTTCAGGGAGAGTCAAAAGATTTACACTCGTTTGTTGAATTTTCTACAGCACAGTGAAAAAATCTACCAAAGATACCAATTATCACATATAAAACTAGATCATTTCACCTACTAGAGAAATTTGAATTTGATTTTTTTTCTGAACTTTGAATGCGAAGAGTTATGCTAACTTAAAGAGGTCCCATTTTTCCACGCGTCCACGGGAATCACTGTGGTGGAAATTTGGCCCAAGGGACTGGTGATGAGTCTACACAAGTACATATGACATGCTTGCTTGCTTTTGATACCTTTGTGAAACCTTCATGCTCATCAAGAAAATTCAAACTATTTCATTATTCTGAAATCAATAACAACTTAATGGAATCTTACAAGCCAAATTTGGAAGATTCTGCAATTAAATGTTCAAAATTGTTTCCCATCATTTCACCGAAACTGAATGCAGATATGTAGCAATCCTGTGCAATACAGTCGGTTGACCCACTTTTTCGCCGGCTCCTTCATAACCTGATGGGGGAGGGGGGTTAGTTACTTGTGAATCAATATTTGGGACATACAGACATGAAGTCCATCTGCCTTTCCCTGCCATTATCAATCTTTTCCTCTCCCTTCCCTGTCTTTTCTATCCGTTTGCTTGTCTTTTCCCAACTTTTCCTGTTTTACCGCTTTAGTTTTAGATTTTGTCTGGTAAAGGCCCATATGGGAGGGGGAACAGTGCCGCCCATCCCCTCCCCTCATGTCCCTGTATACGCTACTGTCCATTAAATATTAACGTTAAGAATATTATTCAATAACAGTATAGGATGAGGCAATGGTATACTTAAACAAAATACAAAAGTTATTAAGCATTTTAGATGACAGAACTCAATGCTTTGCGGCTGTGGACGTGAAGAATGTAAACGTGGTCAATATGGTTTTGGGCGTTTCCGTCCAATTTACCATATCTCCAATATGCGAAAGGGTAAACTTTAGATTTTACCAATGATAGTATATATAATGAGCTATTGTTTTCGTGTATAAAAACCAATTTCTAAACTTTAATATTTTTAATATTTTTTCTAAATCGAGTGTAATCTTTTTATGACTCACCCTGTATATCTCAGATATGACCATCAGCTTAAATACAACAAATCCAAACCACATAGACCCCTACCAGTTCTCCTTCTCATCCACGGATTGTACGTCTCTGGAACAGTTTACCATCCAATGCAGTTGCAGCACCATCTGCGTTGACTGCAGGGAATTGGCCGCCATCCTCGGGCCTTGCTTCCCCTAACCCGGCTCCAGACTCACTAATCATTATTTCAATTCCTGTATCCGTGCACACTTGTTTTTATGATTGGTCTCTCCGTTTACCTTCTTTTACTGTACCCCGAGCTTTTGACGTCAATTCTGCACACATCCAAGTATAGAGCTGGATATGAATTTAATCCCCAGTACCATAAGCTGTTTTTTGTCGATGCATGTTGTCTATGTGTATTGTTGCAATTAATTGGTTTTCTTTTTTATACATGGACGGGTGGTGATCTGGTTCACAAGTGTATTATGTGTATCTTTTTTATAATTGTTGTAATTTGAATTGGATTGAAGTTTTTAAATATTGCGTCGTATCATTGATACTATACTATTTATGATTTTTATCTTAAAAATGACATGATATGACACAATGTGTTGTCGTTAAATATTACTACTCTCATCTCACAGTGTTGTCTGTAGCCATGAAATGTGGCTCTCTTGCCTAAAGCGTGCCTACCTATTGCTTAGGGTCTAATACACTGCTCATGAAAGATCTACGTCACTTTCTGGACAGTTTCGCTGCAAGAGCATTGGACTAAGATGGTTGAAAGCTAAATGCGAGCTTTTTTAACACTCATTATTTTAACACATCACGCCGGTGTCATTGCAATATTTTTATCAATAGAGAACAATTAAGTTTTTCTGTTTTCAGTTTGCACATTTTAAGTTTCTAAGGGATAGCTTATAAATTATCGTTTTAAAAACTGACCTACCAACAAATCCCGAAATAATTCGAAACACGCCAGTGATGCCATCCGCATCCACTTGCTTGGGCTAAAATTTGTTGCTCTACAACGGATTTCAGGTGAACATCACATAATGACCCCCCGCTACCCATTGCGCACATGAATAAGGAATTTGAGACTAAAATCCCCATGAATGTCGAAGCCCACTTGTCCACTGAGAGAGAAATAGCTGCAGCGATTCCCGATAAACAGATTACACATCGAGCACTTAGAATACCCTCGATACAAACGGTACGTGCACAAAATATCCTATGGAGTTGAAAATCCCTGCAACAGTGGCCAAATACATTGCTTCGTATGGTGACATTCCTTTGACTAAGCAATGGGGAATAAAATATACAATCCATCCATTAAATGAAAAACTGAAACTTGCCAGCATACAGCTTGAAGATAAAAATGAGATATTTTTAAACAAGGATAAACCCAAAATATTTGCAACCTTGTTAGTTGTTCCTTTCCACGTTTTTCCTTTCGTAGAAAGGTGAGACTTTTGACTTAATTCTAAACACTCGTTGTTGTCATCATGGCCATTGTCTTTCAGCGGAGTATATAAATGTTCGATGTTATTAGCTGGTTTTGACATAGTATCAGCTGGTCGAAGCAAACTTCCACAAACAACCAAGTGAGAAACTATTCCACTTAGCAAAAGTAAGGAACTTCTCCATCCGTAAGTGTCCAAAAAGACCTGCGTAAGAGGAGCAAATACCATGTACGCAACGCCACCGCTAGCATAAACTATACTTACGGCTAGCGGGTAGAATTTGTCAAAATGTTGTGCCAGAAGAGTCGTGCTCGGAATCATCACGAGTGAAAACCCTGCACCTGTTATTAGATAGTTAAGAGGACGTTCATTATAATAAATTGTATAAGAAATGTATGTTAAAAATGTTTTGAGGTCTTACTTGAATTAACTACACTTGGTAATCAAAGAAAAAAAACAACATCAACAACAACAAGCAAACAAACAGCATGCAGCATACCGTTCCAGTGTCGTGTCGCTATACCGCGGTCATTTCCGGGGTGGGGGTGGAGGACGTATGATGTCTATACTTAATTCAAGGTTTTGGGGTTGCAGCACTGAGCGTAACTCATCACAAAATATCCCTACATGCTCGTTTTCGACCCGAAATACCATAGTGTTTAGTAACTGTGTTGATACTCACGTATGAGGGGGAGAAAACGAAAGTAAAAAATCAACGTACTCTTTGGTTACGCCGAGAGACTTTTTTTATATTTCACATCCCTAGACAGTAAGGAAGAGATTATAGTAGGGGTGTGATAATTCAAAAAAATTGAAAACCCCCAGCTCAAAATATAGAGACATCCTAAATACACAAGAAAAATCAATTTCACTGAAATCAGACTATTCTAACCCCCCTGTACATACCCTCTGAAAGTTTTATAACAATGTTTCCAAATTCGGAAGCTTTTCAATGTGAATAATGCACCGAAGTGCATTTAGAAAATAAGCATTAGTAAGTAGCACATATGCTATCACATATGTTTCAGGATTTCATGTATTACTGATTTCAGAATAGTTGGGTTTTACCAAAATTCACACATTTTTATTCAATTCTAGCCCATTTTGGGCCGGGACACGTTATTTCATGTCAATGTACATGACTTTTAGCTTTTGTGGAATATTTCATTAAAAATTTGGATAATCACCAATCGGGCATCCATTTTCAGGAATTTAGCAAAGGAGCGGCATTCTATGCAGTCTGAGTAGTATTAAAGATAAGAACTAATACATTTCAAAATAATTTTAGCTTTGCTGTCTTTATGTATCTGGTTAGCCAGAAAATAGCTATACAACTAAAACATTGTACAGCATACTGATAACGGCTAGAATGCCGAGTCTGAGCATAATCTATGTAAACATAAGTAACTCTTTTAAAATTATAGAATTGAATCAACACTGAATTACAGCCCTGCATAGTGGCATCTGCACTGGCCGTGACCTTGTTTAAAATACAGTATCCGATTACTACTTTTAAAGACTCTTAGAAATACAATGCCAATACACTAGGTGCACACAATCATTTCTATCAGTAAATCTCTGGATAATGAGATAATGGACAGACCTACAGCTGTCATTTACACTGCTTTTTAGATTAAGGCAAAAGTAATAACAATTATAATTCTTCAGTTCCAAGAGAGTTTAACTTATATTTTTGTCAATAACTTGCACCTTTTTTTTTCTGGAATTTGCAAGTGCAAAGTTTTCCTCTGCAGGGACTATCAACTCGATCACCACACATCGTTTTGCAAGAACAGAATACTAGTCTAATACTGTATGGTGATATCTGGGCGTTTTGCGGTTACCACAATTACTGGTGGAAACTACAGGACTCTTTATCTTCATCCCAGACAATCTCCCAGTCTTTACAGTAGTGGATGCTGTCATGCTTCTCATTACTTGACCACTTGACATTTCCGTCAGCATTGCCGTTCTCTGATTTGAAGGCTATTCCAGGCTTATAACATTGGTCTGACTACTATGGTTGGCCTTCATAGTATGTTTGGCCTAATGTCCAATTAATCGAAAATCTTGGATTTTCGACCATCATCTTGGATTATCGGTCGAAAATCCAAGATTTTCAATTGATAATCCAAGATTATCAAGAATAACTTGGACTTTCAATTGATAATCCAAGATGTTCGATATGTGAATGAAAAACCTGGATTATCACTTGATAATCCAAGATTATCGACTCGAAAATCCAAGTTTTTCTAATTATTGGACATTGATGCTGAAAATCTTGGATTTTCAGTCGATAATCCAGGATTTTCGACTTCTCTGTACAATAAGTCGAAAAACCTGGATTATCAAAGTGAAAATCCAAGTTTTTCGATTTGATAGTCCAAGTTATTGACATCAAGTTGATAAACTTGGATTATCGACCAAAAATCTTGGATTTTCGACGCTAAATGTACAATAAATCGAAAATCTTGGATTATCAAAGTGAAAACCCAAGTTTTTCGACTTGATAAGCCAAGTTCGAAAATCTTGGATTTTCGACGCTAGATGCACAATAATTTGAAAATCTTGGATTTTCAAATTGATAATCCAAGATTATCAAAAGTGAGTTGAAAAACTTGGATTATCAAATGAAAATCCAAGATTTTCGACGCCAAATGACCAATAATTCGAAAAACTTGGATTATGAAATCAAAAACTTGGATTATCGCCGAAATTCTTGGATTATCAATTGAAAGTCCAAGTTATTCTTGATAATCTTAGATTATCAATTGAAAATCTTGGATTTTCGACCGATAATCCAAGATGTTGGTCGATAATCCAAAATTTTCGATTAATTGGACATTAGGCCAACCATAGACTCCTCCTCAGTATATGCTCTTTCCCTAACAATTGCTGCCAATGTGTTGAATGATTTTGTGCAGCATCATTTACCAGCCTAGAGTACCAAGTAGTTTCAAATCATGCTCGGACATGGTAAATATGTTGAATTCAAACAAGGGTTTAAATCGTTTTGACAATATTTAAAAGAGCGTTCCCTTAAAAATGAAGATTTTGGCTATTACATCATAACCAAAATCATATTCAATACCCCTCCCATATTGACTAATTTGCTGACTTCTTTAAAATTCCCATATTTATAACTCTTAACATTTTCTTTTTCAACAATTCAAATTGAGATTGAGATGGAAATTTAAAGCTATTTAAAAAGACCGATTATTACAAATCACTCTTGTTGCTGTTTTGTTCAGTTGCATGGGCCCTTATTAAGATTTCTCGGGGCGTGCTCCCCATCTTATGTAGATGTGAGCTATATATTTCAAGTAATCAACATTATGGGTCATGTTACACCACATAAATCATGGATGCATTCAGTACGTCCATGGATAACTATTGATTTTTAGCGATTCCGTTATATTTTTTTTTTGGGGGGGGGGGAATAATACGGATTCATCATCGTCTGGGACTTGCATAATGCATCTGCATTTTTTATTGTTTCATGTTACGCGTATCAGCAAAATGAAACAAAACACAGTGATGGATCACGGGCTCTCTCCCTACCCAGATAGCACAAAGGTGGTCCAATACTGGACCAATATTTATTATTTATTGGCCCTATATTGGCTTACAATATTGGATAAATATATTTTGCTCATGGGCCCAATATTGTAATAAAATTGGATTGATTCAGCCCAAATTTATTGGTCGAGCTATGAGTTGCAAAAATATTGGGCGAGACGCAGTCGGGCCCAATATTTTAAAACACATAGCGAGACCAATAAATATTGGGCGGAAATCGTCCAATTTTATCATTATCATGCGTAGGATCCGATATTATCGCGTATCGGACACCTCAAAGCATGATAATGGCCAATATTGGACCAATGATTGGCCAATATTGGACCAATGATTATGACCAATGATGGCCCTATGTTCTTTTACAACAATTATTTTAATGGAATTTTTTTTAAGCTGCTATTTTTAATAAATTAATTAGATAATTTCGAGCTACTCACTTATTTAATATTTTTAATGAAACTGGTATAATATAGTATAATGTCATTGAAATAATGTGCTCTGTTTAAAACACCCATTGTTGAGACATATCCTATATGTATTTGACTGAGTTCTCGCCCTGCTATTTTTAAGCAATCAATGCTTTTAAGTCAATAATGGGCCAATGTTATCCCAATAATTGGCTCTATATTGGCTGCTTGTCTTGGGTCAATATTCTTCACCAATATTGGACCAGTAAGGGGTGCCGATATGAAGCCGATGCCACAGCTGCCAATGGAAAACCATTATTGGCGCAATATGCAATAGCCACGTGTTACCGATGCCAAGATTACCAACGGAATACCATTATTGCCCTTGGAGAGCCAATAAAGGACCAATAAAGGCCACTCACATAATGCCGATGCCAAGATTACCGATGGGGAACCATTGTTGGGCCAA
Organism: Ophioderma brevispina; assembly: GCA_023653785.1. NCBI lineage: Eukaryota > Metazoa > Echinodermata > Ophiuroidea > Amphilepidida > Ophiodermatidae > Ophioderma > Ophioderma brevispina. The sequence goes on from JAMKCH010005545.1 coordinate 32,710, forward strand.
TGTATGCGTGCTATGTGGGTAACGGCTCAATAAGGATTGATTTGAGTTGCCAGAGACTCTCCATGTTCATTTTCACAGTGTCTGTGAAAGTGTTTATGGCCCGGGAGTCCAGTTGTATTCAAAGGTGGATATGATGCGTGAACACGGACTTCTGAAATGCACCCTCATCAAGTATTTCCACCGACTAAAAACATACCCTAAACAAGCATTTTTGTGTTTTGCTCACCATAAACAAGTCTTTTTGTCAGTTTTTGCTACCCTAAACAAGTGAGCAATGCATTGTACTGATAATATACCCTTATTATTTGGCTTTGCTCATGTTGCTTTGCTTCCAAATTACAAGATTTTGATCTCGCGTACATCACAATTTCAGGGTTATGAAAAAAATACCCTTTTTTCCATATTTTGCTGATTTTGACATCCTAATCAATGTACGCGAGTACATCGCCTGTTGGAAAAAAGAGACCCTTTTTACGTGTTTTCT
>JAMKCH010005546.1:0-33879 GCA_023653785.1 Ophioderma brevispina
GTTTAATAATAGACACCCATGAAAATTAAATTTTGAATCTCGGAAAGTGCCTTTAAAATGTGCTTCTAGAAAAAACAATACTGTCACCTGACAGCGTGCTAATTAAGAGTGGAAATATTCCAACTATACGCTAAACCCAACCAAAACCAAAATCGCAATATCGAGAAAAATGAGAAGTGTGCCATTCCCGGGATTGTGTATGCTACAGAAAAGGTTCATACGTGTTATATAGATGAGCATATCGACACTGTTGAGTTTAATTCAAGAGGGGTAGTTAAATAGCGTCAAAAAGCGACTGGACCGAGAGAATATCGTACGATCGTTGTATCTGGCCAAAAACTACGAACGCGTTCAAAGTCGCGTTCAAACACCTCAGAAATCCCCATACATAAGCTCAAACCAGGGACAACCAAAATATTAACCTCATTTCGACTTTGGCGACACAAAAAAATCCAGTTGTTATAGCTTTTTTATGTTTAACACCATGAAACATTAATTAATAATTATTAGAAAAAAAAAACCTCGAAGCGACTCTTTTTTTTCGGGTTTTCACAACTCAGAAAAAAATAGAATCACATGTACGTTATGCAAAAAATTACCCAAGTTATTACAAAAGTAGAATGCGTACTAAATACAATTTATACTAAAGGTTATTAAAATTATCTAAATGAAGTACAATTCTGGATACTTAGGTAAAATTATAGTTATTTTACGGTGAGATTCTATGCACATTGCTGTATTCACTGAGTGAACAACACACGTGATAAAATAGCTAATTTTTCGTATTAACTTTAACATGTAACACATTATGGTCATGGGTCTGTAGCTCGAAGCACTTTCAGGTTTTAATAGGCCTAATACAAACGTTATGACAAAAGTATCCAAGTTATTAAAACATAGAAGGCATACGCATAAATATTAGTAATAAAGTAGTAAAATTTATCAATGAAGTCAAAAATTTGGTACTTCGGTACAAATTACACAGTTATTTTTTTTAAAAATCCAATTACGGTGAGACTTCTGCTTACACATTGCTGTGTGAGAAATTAGTAAATTTCGTATTAAATTAAACATGTAACACTTAACCACGTCTTCCATACCCGGTGAATGGTTCGTCTATTTGGATAGCCAACTGATACCGATGAAAGTAACGGTCAAGCGATCAATATTCTATCGATGAGCGCTGCTAACTCTGCATGGTTCGCCGATTTGAGCCTTGCATAACAGCTAGCGAGAGACTGGACCAAAGAGGTGCTATATAGAGAGAGAGGCAAAACGTTACGTACTTTAGAAATCCCGTCTCGCATGTTTTGCCGACCACAAAGAAAAACCTAGAGTACCAACATAGAAAGCAATGGCTGCCTCCGCTTCTTCCACATATCTTGTTGGGTGCCGCTTTGCATATTACACTAATCGGTAGTGAACAAATTAATGGATGTGTTAGAGGTTGGCAGGTGTTAATAATAGTGTACTGGATCTTGTGCTCAGATACTCTTTTTTTTCATAATGCAATGAGCGCTTAGGTGAAAGATGTATCATTGAGGCGGTTTATTTCAATCAAGACGAATGTGTGCCATTTCATTCGTTGTGTGGCCATGGTGAGGACACAGTTTAACACCAATAGCACCCAACATCCAACAACTGATATTTTGGGCGGATTGTTTGTATCGAATTGACATTATGTGTGTATACAAGCACCCAAACTGATAATTATTCCGTGCATATTCAAATGTCAGCGCCCAGAACGGACGACTGGTTTTGAATGCGTTCACCACCTTGACTGGACCGGCCAGAGCACGGGTATTTGTGATTGTATTTGGTGATGATATCAAACAAACACTTAATCTTTACCGCCACGCACGCAAGGACTGTCAAGATTTCAGCGTACTTCCGCGGATTATACTCCAGATATGTAAATGTATACTACCATATACGTCAAGTCGTTTATTGTATTGAAATGCGCAGTAAAGAGTCAATAATCATTATAGTCAAGTGGCCTAACGCTGAAAATTACTGAAAATACGGACAGAACAATGGAGTTATAACGATGAAATTGAATTTCATTCGATTTTCAGCGTAACACGCAATTGTTTTCAGAGTGATTTACAGCGGTTTCTATCTCCTAGTGTAATATGGCTATAAGCTTTAACGCACCTTTTAAAAAGGGGGGAGAATTTTCTTATAATGGGTATGTTGCTGGCAATATTGATCGCAATGGGGACAAGAAAGGGTATCAAAATTTAGGGAGAAAAAACGAACTATGATATGATTTTCTATTTTGTGCAAAGACCAATGGTGTAACCGAAAGGGGATATTTAGACATGCTGCGTTACTTTTTGGGGGTATTTAAGAATGACTATTTGAAATATCATATTTAACCGATTTTTTGATTTACCACTTTTTTGAGACAGGCTGTATTGTATAGGTCAAATCGGGGTTATTAACACCGCAGATTTTAAATATAAAATTGTAGGATCTACTGCCGTTATAGTTGCTGTATTTAACACCATAGAAATAAGTTTATATTTTTAAGGTATAGACTCGTATGAGTGTCGATCTGATTCTTTCCCAGTTCGTAAAAGCCACAGAACATGGAGGTTGTGGTAATGAACGTTCTGGCTTGGTATTATTGCATTACCATGGCGAGTGAACCTGTTCAAGCGCTTTCATTGAGGGGAAGTCAATGCATGCGTGCTGGCGTGCATTATTAAATTATATTTTATTTAAGAATGCCACCCCCTGATAATGCGATGTACATGTACGGTTGTGACTCTCTTATACGGGACCGACGGCTAACGTCCCAACCGAAGACGGAATGTTTTCATGATTCGTTTCCCCAATTGCAATTCAAGTGAACCATGGAGGAGAGCGATATTGTAATTAATCAATAGCTCGTACTACATATTAAAATCCGAATTGAGCACCCGAATAAATCCCAGCTAGTGACCAACCGGGATTCGAACCTGGGATTTTGTTGGTAAATTGCGCCACAGACAAGCACCCCAACTGCTAGGCCACGCTCTCTCACACAATACTGAAACGCGATGGACTTTTCAATTCCTTACCTGAAAACAAAATCCGTTTTGTCAATTACACACCCGCACTGTGATCCAATCAGAATGCCACTGCTACCGACAACACTGCATGTTTCATACGGAGATGACTGTAATAAGGACTTCTATAGATGACAAAAACAAAGATATCATCACATTTAGGAACATATTCTGAAGATGAGCTCACCAGTGGGAACCAGAGTGGGCAAACATTACTATACCAATATAGCATGGGAGCTAGCAATTGTAACACATCTCGAGTTGTAACACATCTCGAGTACACAAAGTTTGAGTGATTAATATGTAGACAGTCTGACAGGGAACCCCGAAACGTGATTCTTAAGTGCCGCAAATGGTACCTTAAATATGGGGTGGGGACTAGACATATATTGCACAGGGGTCATTTTTTTATATTGATCCAATTATGTTGAAATGTATACAACGCTATTTGTCTAACCATAAGGATTAAAAAAAAATATAGTTTGTACTATCCAAGACTTAAAGACTGGAGTTACAATTCATTGGTAATGGCTTGTGGTGGTGTCAGGATTTATTCAACGGTATAAGCTGGTCCTGTGGCCGCGTGTATACATGATAGGGACACTCCTAACATGGCCCGCTTTGAAGCTGAGGCGGATTGGGAACAGTCAGGGGTTTTCACCCAACACTTATTCGACACTGGCTGCGAACTACGGTTAGATCTGGGTGACAACTCTGTTTCTGCATCTGTGCGTGTAAAAAACCTTGGATTTATGTTTGATTCCACCATGAGCATGTCCAATCAGATTGGAGCTATCTGTAAGAGTGTAAATCACCATATTCGCAATTTATGACGTATTCGTTGGTTTGTCACTTTTGACGCTTGCAACCATGCTGTACGATCTTTGGTCTTGTCCTATGGAATGACAGAGCGCACATAAATACGAGTTTGCACGCCACATAGGTCGAACTTCACGCTCTATATATTTGTCGAACTTCACGCTCTATTGGTCGAACTTCACGCTCTATTGGTCGAACTTCACGCTCTGTAGGTTGAACTTCACATCACGTGATGTATCAAAATATGACGCCGATCTATTTTGCAATGTTGGGTGACTAGCTGTATATATCAAATACCATTTAAATTGGCGGCAAGATGGAGAGCAGCAATGTTCACGAATCTGTCTCTTCTCTCTTGGATTTAGTTAGAGCACTGGCTCGAGAGAGTGAGAGAGAGAGAGTTACAGGGTGTATTTAGGTATTTTTTTCTGCTGTGTGTAAATCATAAATATAAGATATATGCAAAGTATTTAATGTATATAGCATAGCCGTAGGACCTATGGCTAGGCTCTAGCTAGGCCTAGGCTAGGTAGGGTTGGTCACACATGCACAAAAATAATCTTCATTTAACTGAAACAGAACATCAAAATGATGGATTAACCACGTCTCTATCCTAGGATAACAATTAGGATTTTGTATGGACAAAAACAGGTCATGTTGCACTGTGCACGGCACTGTACTGTACAATGTGTATGCCTTAGCCCTATTCATGACAAGGGCTTGATTTTTCTCCACGAAGGGCCGTTTTACAAAAAAAGTGCTTAGGTTTCACGAACTCTGGTCACCGTTATGTGGAAGATTATGTATCAAGGTTAGTGACAAAATTACAAAATTTGTGAAGGGTAGGGGTTCTGGGGTTTTAAATGCTTGGGTTTTTCATGATTTGCATACATTTTAAATTTGAAGGGAGCCCTCCATTTGTAGGTTAGTGACAATCGCTAGCGTAGGTCTAATCACACTGGCTTTGTGAACATTGGGGAAGTGCAACACTGATATAACATAAGCATGACGCACATATTTTATGCGCGTGTACTCGCAGAACAAGATGACATATGAGTGTTTGCCCGGGGGCAGTTAACTTTTTTAGGTAGAGATGTGAAGCCCGATTTACGAACTTGGGGGCTTGGGAACTGAATCTGTCTCTAAAAGTAGGGTCTTAAAGGTGTATTTCGTCATCCTAGCCAGGGGTTGCACTAGCTTTTAAAACTGAGGGTCAAAATCTTGATTTTTCCTGAATAAAGAGGTACAGAGCTCAAATTTTCAGGATTTTTGTTTCTCATGAGTATCTTTTAGTACACCAAAAAGAAAGAAATCCATGAGGTGATGGTGTACTCGATTTGTTGAACTGGCATGGAATGACCCTGCTACAATTTTAAAATTGATACATCAGGGTAATTATTAATGGAGTCACATGGTCATGATATTATGTGACCTCTATTACATAGTAGCCAACTAGTCCGCTAATATTGGATAGTAATTATATTTTGTGAAATGAAGCTTTGCAATTTTTAAATGTAGGGTGTTTTGCATCCATGGATATAGTCCTTGTGTGAACTTCAGCTTGAACATGTTGAAGAACAGTGGCAGTGATAATTTTCATTCATCTTTGTCCTTGTGTTGACACTTGTAAGGTTGCTACTAAAATAAAAGCAGACTGCAAGAAAATGGAGGAAGTTACAGTGTAAACAAACGCTGTTGGATCAGGACTTGTGATGAAATGACCACTGATGAAGTTATATAATGTTTTTAAATTGGTATGAGATGCGAGTATGGATAATTATTTCAAACATGATTGACAAAATCAGTATAAATTAATGACACCAATATAAAGAGACACTGGCACATGTTTAAAAGAGTGTACCCCATCCATTTTTTTTTCAAAAAACTACATTTTTCATAGTTGCAATGCTTTTACATGTGTTAACCCTCATCTGAAATTTAAACACAGAACAGTATTTCAAAATGCCTTCGGAACCAAATTATGAAGCGCCCGTCTCCCACTATTGGAAAAAAAGAAGAAAAAAAAGATTGGTGTCATAGTAAACTAGATTGACGTCCGATAGAATAGATCGGCGTCCGATTTTTGTACATTGACGTCACAAAAACATCGACGTGCGTGAATTATAGATCGTCGTCAGATTTGTACATGGACGTGACATGAAGTTTGACCTATAGAGCGTGAAGTTCGACCAAAGAGCGCGAAGTTCGACCAATAGAGCGCGAAGTTCGAACAATAGAGAGTGAAGTTCGACCTATAGAGCGTGTAAATTCGTATTTATGTCAGCTCTGGCATTCCATATTGTCCCGCAACTCATTATGTTGCCACTGAAATAGATCTAAGAAATGCCTAGAACTTGCAAAATAAAGCTGCGCGTTTGGTGTTCGCGTGACCAGAGTTCGTCACAACTTTTTATCACTTTTCATTGGTTGCCTGTTAAGATACATGATCTCTTCACGGACAGGCTCCATCATACCTTACTGATAGTATAAATGTATATAATGTGTTGGATAGTAATTCGGATGGTACAAGACGAAGGCTATGGTCTTCTATTGATGTTACATGGCTTGTTATTCCTCGTACCAAGCGTATATTAGCGACAAATCATTCAAAATAAATGGTCCTAGGCTGTGGAACAAGCTTCCTGTTAATATTAAGGAGACACCTTCCACCAGTGTCTTTAAACGGCTCCTGAAAACATACTTATTTTTTCGATGTTTAAACTTTTGTTAACTTTGGATTTGTTAGTTTTCCTTATTATGCTGTATGTCATGTTGTATACTAATTTCGTATTTTAAGTATTTGTTCAAAGGCGCTGTGTTCTCTGTAGAGCGCCATTTAAATACATTTTATTATAATTTTTTATTATTATTATTACCCTAAACATAGCATCATTGGTGTAATATAGAGGCCACAGGATCGTAATCCACACTCTTTTCAGATCAATTTGTCAACAAGCATTGATTTATTGACGAAAGAAAATAAGCCCTCTTTCATTTGTGGAGACATTAATTTCGACTTAATGAAGCATACTCTCCACGTTGCCACATATTACTTCCTAACATACATGAACGCTGCGTAATTCTACCATTTAATCGACAAAGCCAGACGCATTAACACTAAAACATCAACACTAATTGATAACATCTTTATCATTGTTCCTGACCAGAAAGTCGCGTGACACACTCTTTAGTGACATAACTTTCCAGTCTTTCAAATCATAAATTAACCGAAAATGATACACACAAAAACATTAATCTCAATCAAATATTTTGCACATCCAGGAAAATAAGCAAGACTAACATTGCAGCTCAAGGTATAACTCTGCTTCAGAGCCCTCGTTTTTATTTAATAAAACTATGGCAATGTTTTAATAATATAGACCGATGCTAGGGGACCGACAGCAACTGCAGAGTCTATAGCTAGCACTACCCTGTTCAGCGAATTGGCCTTCTCCGAAAAGCCTGTTTCGGATAAGGAAAATTCTTGAGATCACCAGCAAGTTAAAAAATGGCCAAGAGTACTGGTGTTTGGATGAGATCAAGGTTTCTTCTCATATTTTTAACCTTTTACTTTCCACGGGTATCTTCCCTTCGGCTCTTCAAAAGCATTTTTTCTTACATGTTCTTTGCGATGATACTAACATATTCCTCTCAAAGCCGGATTTCTTATCAACACACTTTATCACATTTCATCGTGAACTCCAACATGTCTCCACTGGTTTAAGTCAACGATTATCCCTTATGTAAACAAAACTAATTACATTCCTTTTACATAGCAAAACTAAAAAAAATACAAAAACACAAAACATATCACATTGACAATATTTCCAATCGAGCGCTTGGATCGTACAACATTTTCTGGGAGTCATAATAATCCCTAAATTGAAAACATCACATTATTGATCAGGTTTCCAAAGGTGTCATCCTTAACATATGCAAACATTACCTCCCTCCAAAATCGTGGTTTTCACTTTACAACGCCCTTCTTCCTCCTTATATCTCATACGTAACATAGCCTGGGTTATTACAAATCCTAAACACCAAACTTTGTGCCCATAGACCAGTACTACCAACGAACTAGACAACTCTTTAAAGGTCCCAGGAAATGAGATGATAACCTACTCCAATCTTTATGGGAACATTCCCATTCCAACAAACCGGGCCAGAAAAAAAGAATACACTACTAGTGACTCATTAGTGAAACTAGTGATTTTTCAGTCAGTGGTCATGATAAGATTCACACCATTCACCTGGAATTTTCTATTACTCTCTGCAAAATCAATAGCACCACAAAATATGTATCACCAACCCAAATATTGATTGCTTTCTATCCCTCCTTGTAGACTGACACAAACACACCTGATTCTTTGCATTTCCTGGGACCTTTAAACCTCAAAATATCACCTTCCCTCTCTCATTCCAAACCCTCTTTTATGAATTAAAAACCTTGACTATCTGAACAAAACAAACCTCAACTACTCTTTTCATGTACACTGTTAACACGTTCCTTTAAAACCATGGGTAGCTTTGGACTCACAACAGTTAAACCCCGTTGTTTTTCCATCGAGATGGTTTAAAATCGGAATAGATAACATTGCACATACACTTGGCAAGTTACAACCCTGCATATAGTGTAGCACCAGCAAATGAATGGCAGAACATCACAGTCATGCACAGAGTTGGGTGATTGTCCTCATGTAGCCAGTGCAAAGTCTCGGTCCATTATTTTAAGAATGAAGGACATGGTTATGCCTACTAGGAATTTACATTTCCTTCTAAGCAGCTAGAAACAGAACTTTGATTGGATGATAGGCGCCACCCCTCACAGTGGATAACTTCTCAGTTCATTGGACATGTAATGGATGATATGATCCATGGTTTTGAGAGTACCAATTATGTGCACATGCCCGATAGCACACACTATGAGTTACAATATGCTCATCAACCAAGGCAACAGTTCAGGGGTTGTACTTGTACATGCATTGACATGAACTGATCTGTGTATTCTCGCGTATATATATTATAACACCACTCAGGGGTGTGTTTTCTAATACACTTGTGAATGAAAGCTATTGAAACTGGGCCACAGGGTTGATACTTCATTGCCCTCATAGTGTAAAGCATTGTTTGGAAAACTTGTTCTGTAAGTGAATTGTGTAATCTCGTGCAATGGACTGTGGTTAAAATATTTAGAATCTATTGATAACAGGGGGCAATCACCTAGGAAATGGATATGGCTGTATTATAAAGGCTGGCATTTTTCAAAATAGTGTAGTTCGAATTAAAGGTTGATGATGAGTATGTTGATGCCTGAAATATATACTGGGTTATATTATATCTCGAATATACAAAACGGGGTTTCCAATGATCTCTGAGTATTTAAACTAACCATATTAAAGTTGACTCAGAGATTTTTGAAATATTATTTTTTTGTGTAATAATGAAAAATAGCAGCTAGGAACTAAAGATAGTAAACCTAAAATGCACAATTCCCAAAATTTGAGATGAATGGGAATTTTCGTTTTGATGCAGTAAAATCATTTATGTGTAGTATTATGGCCCATAGGATACTGTGTATAACAAAAATTCGGATCCGGAATTTATAACAAAGTTGGGAGTTTTCTATATGAAGGAATTCGATTAAGCTTAGCAATTTCACACAGTGATTAGTATATGGACAAGCATTATGTACACTGTCAAAAACACAGATTTTTTGGAAATTGGAGGGGCCCTCCTCAGGAAATCTCTGAGTTCGGCCTTTAAGTACACATTCCCTCGGCTCAGCGCTGGTTGTCTTTTTAAAGACTATTCTTGTTTCAAAAAAGGTTAAAAAAAGAAAAATACTAAATATTTTTATTAAATAAACTGAATTGATGCGTTAATTCCAACACACATATACTCGGTGTATTAATTTGCATCTGGTTATATGATGCATATTAATTTTGTGTATAGTACACTCTTTAAAATTTTCAACACATAAGAGACACTAGCTAGAATCGGGCAAGTCTTTTCAAATTCCTTTTAATAATACTGAAGGAAAATTGATGAAATATTTATTGACGACAAGTGCTTAAGGTCTTTGCTTCTGGTGCAGAATCTCCAAGGTACAAATCTCAGTAGGACCGATGATGAAAAATCACTTATCGCTCTCCTAATTGTTGCATCTGAAAGACGAGGGGCAAATGAGCCATGACGAGCTATTCTGATAGAATAAGGAAAGGACCACCTTATCTTCTAAATGGAGACATGTATGTATGAACGGCGTCAGCCGAAGCGAAATTAGTGCCAGAGAAAATCGGGCTATTTATTTACTGCAGAATAAATGTGACGCCTATTTAACCCACAAAATTCAGTCACATTTACCATCGATACCCTCTTTAACTTTTTACGTCTCATCACTCATAATAATCATTTGAAAAATAAAGTAACTTGATACAATGTACAAGTTTCTAGAGGAGTTGAGTGAATAATACCTATGAAAGAAACAACATCGGTGAAAACCTTTTGAGGTTTACAGGGATTGCCTATATTTGTAGACCCAAACTAGCCCCCCCCCAATTATCTTGAAGGAAAAAAATGTTTCAAATAAAAAATAACACGTACCATTATTCATGGCTTTTACACCTTTAACCCTAGTCTTTCCAAGGGGGGGGGGGGGGTGCCCTAGTGAACTTCGCTCCGGAGCGCTAAAATGCTAAAAATCTTTACGTAAAAAGCTTCTAGGTAATCGTTCTCTCATCCTTCCGGTCATTTTAGCGGAAAAAATGGAACCTCTGAGGTGAGCACCTTCACCGGGGTAGGGTATGCCGTACAAAGTCGAAGGGGTGGGGGGGCGGGTGGTTGCCACCCAAGGATATTTTAGGGGCATTTTTGAAAATATTATGCACCATGAAGGCTCTAAAAACTCGATATTTATGTCAAAACTAGCCAAATGCCATCAATTTAGAGCTGAAAAAAACCGCATGAAAATCAATTCTGCGATTTTTAGCGGCAAAATTGGATTTTCGCATATTGTTGGTGGAGGAAAATGCCAATTTTGCCGACTCTCGCGGACTTGATGACGTCATTTGCACGCCATACTAGGTATGTGGTACTTATTTTGGTATCAACTGGAAAGAGGAGGACCAGGCTATCCACTGGTATTCACAAAATCATAAGCATCGGGTGTCTTTTATAACAAATTCTCAAAAGGAGGGGGGTGGTAACCCCCCCCCGGTAAACAGTGTGTTACAAAAAAAAGGCTTGTAAGACGAGGGTTAAGATACCACTTATTTGGTATATAAAATAGACACACCCTATTCATTTTGGGGAGTCTTTGCTTGGTGGGCTGCTCGTGCATTCAAATGGGAATCCGTGCTAGAGGAAAAGCTGACGACCCCCGTGAGTCAAAAAGACTCTATAGTGGAGCGGTTTGGAACTACAAAATTGTCGAACCACGCCCCTCGCTACAACAAAACGCAACCACTACTATTCGAAGGCGAGTAATAAAATAAATTAAAAATGATGGTTGTGCGTCAAAAAACTTTGGTGGAAGGGGGGTTTTTTGGGTCAAAAAAATCACCGTTTTTGAGCTAAAAACTTAAGGAAAGAATGTCAAGATTTATCAATTTCATAGCAAACCAAATTTTAATCATGATGAAATACTAACAATCTCTGACATTTACATTATAGGTTTCTGTTTTATACAATATATAAAGGGTCTAGAATTTAAGCCCCCAAATCACCCTTTTTATCACATGTCACCACAACGAGTATTACCTGAACCCTTTATGCAATGTATAAAACCTGTATCAATAACAAAAAAGCATACCATAAAATAAGATTGTAATATTTTTACTTTAAAAAAAAATAAAAAATAATAATTTCGCTTAATTTGCATTTTTCGGCCTAGAAATCACCCCTGCCACCAAATATTTCAACCACAACCATCATATTCTTAAATCTCATATATTTATCCTTCAAATAAAGGTGGTTGTGTTTTGTTGTACGGAGGGGAGAGGTAACTCGAAAACTAGAGCACTTTTCAAAGCTCGGCCGCTCCGCTACTAGTCCGGCCTATACTTACCCGATTGGAATTAACTTACAGCAAATTACAGATGAAATAGGCTTGGATATTTTTTATTTAAAAATCCAAAATGGCGGACACAATCTTGATGGTAGACACAATTTTGATAGTAGACGTAATAACGCATATTGCAAAGCCCTGTACAATAATGTAATAGTAATATTGATGGTTAACCATTAAAACGGCGGTTTTTTGTGTATATCTTGGGAATTAAATGGATTTGAGGCCTCAAATTTCAGGATGACAATGAGAAAAATACGACCTTTCATCTGATATCAAAATCGATACTACTTCCGGCTAAATCAGGGGGTCCCAAAGACGATCGGAATACGCACATTTAAATTTCACATGAGTTGCAATAGCCGTCGGAGTCTGTAGGATACATGTTTGAAATCGCAATCTTGCAATTCAATTCAATTATCAATATGATGCTATTTCCAAAGTATGGGGTATGGCTTAGACAGACCAATATAAAAAATACAAATAAAATAAATTTGTTTGAAATAAATACGGCCCATTTAGCCCATAAAAAAGTGCTTAGATTCTATTTTCTACCAATGCAACATGATTGGAAAAATCTCAAATTTCGGAAAATTTTTGGCATTCTTAAAAAAATGTGCTATTATTGCTTTATAAGCTGACAGTCGCTTCCTACCTCGTATGTATAATACCAAAGACCACCTCACACATCATTTGTTAATAGTACCAGACGTTGGACAGATCATTTGCAACTTTGAGGGGAAAAGGGTCAAATTTCAATAGATTTGTATTTAAAATCCTATTTCCGGTGGAGCCGGATGACATCCGGCTCCACCGGAGATGTCTAAGAAGATGGGAAATAGGATGTCTAAGAAGATGGGTCATCACTCTGAAGAAGTCTGTCGCTTCTGACGGACGAAACTGTCAGGTTAGTCAGTTTTAACTTTTGGTTTTGATTGAAAGAAAGTTTCTCCAAATGTATTTTCTACGAACCTGATGAATCTCTTCAATATTTCACTTCTATTGGTTCTTCTCTTGCAGATAACTTTGATGATGCACATAAGGCAAATAGTACATCACCTACAAATAATTTCAATTCTACTTGTGATTCTATTTTCAGTTTTTGTAATGTTTCTCCAGAGTTTGTTTATAAGCAAATATGTGATATGTCTAATAACAAGTCTCCAGGATTTGATGGTTTCAGCGTAAAACTTCTCAAGCTGGCTGCTCCTTATATTAGTAATTCTCTTGCATTTATTTGTAACCTTTCTCTTAGTACATCAGTTTTTCCATCAGAATGGAAAAAATCCAAAGTTACCCCTATATTTAAGACTGGTAACAAGTCAGATGTGGGAAACTATCGACCTATTTCCGTTCTGCCACTTATTTCTAAAATCATCGAAAGAGCTGTTCACAATCAATTGTATTCGTACCTTGTTTCCAATGGTTCGTGCCAATCATTCCACAGTCACTACTTTGCTTGATGTACAAGTTTTATTTGAAAAATATAAATGAAGTTTCGTGCGACAGGAGCAATTTTCTGACCTCAGAAGGCTTTTGACTGTGTTACTTTCTTCTCATTGAAAACTTTCACAAAATGGTATTAACTGTTCTGCACTTAAGTGGTTTCGATCCTATCTCAGTGACAGAATTAGGCAGTCAACATGAATTATACTCTTTCTTGACTTCAATCATATCAACATTGGATTCCACAAGGCTCTATTACTGGTCCTCTTCGATTTATAGATTGTCAATGTCTTTCAAATAGGTAACTGTAAATGTACTATGTATTGCTGACGAATACAACACTTCTTTGTACTTAAGACAACCCACACCATCTGAATTTGAACTGCAGTCAAATTTAATAAAATTTCTAAATGATGTGATGAAACAAACTCACTTGAAGCCAAGGAAAAAACCACGGTTTTTGGGTCTTTGGTACATTGTCATATTCTTAATAAATTCAAAAGTTTCTCTGCACTTAATGATGATACTATTGAAAGGGTTGACCAGTTTAAAAGAATCTTGGTGCTTAATTTTTGAGCCTTGATGTCATGGTATGATCAAGCAAATCATATTTCTGCAGATATTTCTAAGCCGTTTGTGGTGTTATGTTAATAGAAGACTTAAATATTATATTCCAAAAGATACTTAATGGTTATGCTTGCAACATTCAATTGTCATGCCACATTTTGACTATTGCCGCCCGTCTGGTCTAACCAGGTACTAATGATATTATGAATCAATTCAAATTCTGGCAAAATAGATTAGCTCGTGTAATTTGCAGTGGAACAAACTGATGATCGGTTATAAAACTATATGATAATGCTTATTTTTAAATGCTAAAAGGTTTGCCCCAGTTTAACTTTCTTCTCAGTTCACTTTTATGCACTCAGTTCATTTTAAGGGTTCCAGAAGTCAAACCACAAAAATCTTGTAGAACCACCTTGGAATCTAAATGCAGGAAAAAGTACTTTCCATATGAGAGCAAGCAAAATATGGATGGGAACCAATCGTTCATTAGTATCCGCTGTTTTAATGTAATTATAATACAATGAGTTTATCTCACGCGTAAAACATCGACTTTTTAAATACACAAAAGCTTCTTTGGGACTGCTGTGATTTCTCTGTAGTTTCATTTATACTCATTGTGTATTTCTTCTGTATTCTTATACCACCTGTTATTATTTTTATATTAATGTTAATAATGTAGGGTATAAATCGGTACCAATGTACAATGTGTAAATGCAGGGCCTCTTGGAAATCAGTGCTCTTGTCACGAAGGGGCTACCCTGCTAAAGAAAATTAAAATAAAAAAATAAATAATAATATTGAAGGCATCTGTGAAAAACGTGGGTCAACCGGATGTTAGGCTTAGCGTAAACGCGAAAGCGAAAGCCCAGGTGAAAGCGGAGGAAGCGAAAGCGCTAGCGAATTCGACAGGCTCAGCGGAATTAACTGCATGTGATGTGATGCTGCAATTTTGCAGCTTATTTCGTTGAGGCTGCCAATTTTACTAGCGCTTTCGGTTTCGCGTTAACACGAAGGCCGGCTTGGGATGATAGATTGACTTCATTATCAAAGTTCCGCGAATAGATATGTGAACCATTTCGAATTCATGAAATAGCGTTTTTTAAAATTTTGGTTTTGTAGAATCCATAATTTGTTATGCTTTCAGGAATAATGAAACGTTTGACTTTTTATTGGTATTTGAAGGTTTACACAAAGGTATCCAAGCAAGCAAAGTTGTCAATGAGTACTTGGTCGACTCATCAAAGTCTATTTTGCCATCTTCCACAAATGAGATTCGTGGAGAGATGTGAAAAATTAGAAAGTTAGCAAATTTTCAATGCGAAGTTCAAAAATAAAAAGTGAACAATTTCTCTAGTAGCTGAAAATTTTATTTTGTATGTGATAGTCAATATCTTTGGTAGATTTTTCACTGCTGAAGAAAAAAATATTACAAAAACGAGTGTAAATCTTGTTGACTCACACTGTACAAAAAAAAACAATTTCAAAATCTCAGCCTTTAATCTCTTTCCCTCATATTACACTCTCAAATGTTTGCTTCCCCTCCCAAATGTCTCATATTCTCTTCCGACCAACACGGCAAGTTGGTAAATTCGAAGCTCCTCTGTGGTCTGACTGCGGTCTTGAATAAGGAACTTTACCTTGGGATGGTGGAAATTCAATACGCTACGTCTAGTCTCAATTGTGCCGTTCTAGTCACCGCTGATTGACGTTTAACACATGAAAAGAACGTCGCATGTTGGCGCTGTTAAGATGTGTGTAAAATTGGGACAAATTCCAGTGCTATGCAAAATGGCACGAAATGCTAACCTTAATATATCTAAGCTATTGTAAACAGGCTTAGGGAAAAGGTTGAAATGCAAATTTCCAGCGTTCTGTGTGCTTCTCTTCAGACGATGAATGGGGGAACCTATTTTGCATGTATACGGGTAGGGTTAGAAATTGGGCAGCATTGTTGCAAGAAACGCTTGTTGTTGGTATTTGATATCAGGAAATACATTCTTATCTTATTTAGGAAACCAAACTTAATATCATAATATAGATATTGGTAAAAAAATAAATCATTTTGTAGCATTTCAATATTTGATAGATTTAACACTTTCCCTGGACCGGTGGGAGTTTAATATGATTAATACCCTTGGGAAAAGCGATTAGCTGCGTGTGCATAATTACAAGCTATTAACTTGATTAATCTGTAGTTTTCGTTATTTATTTTCTTATTTTTTTACCTTTTTCTCGGATGTCCTGGCCCCTTTTCAAGGCGCGATTTCTGTGTAAAGGTGGGTCTCCTCTATCGATGGATATGAGTAGAAACTACAAATCTTACAATGCCAGGGTAAAATTGAAGTTACCGCCGGCACTTGTAATGAGTTCGTAAGTTCACTCCACAGATCAAAACACCGAAACGCATATCCCGGCCGTCACTGATGCACGCCGATATCCAGACATCCAGTAAACTTTTATCATATGGCTTTGCGTCCTGCTTCAATTTCACACATATCGGCCCAAAACAGTTGGTGACTAGGTTCCCTGATTTTTCAAGTTTTATCAAATATAATTCAAAGACTCCAACATGTGAAATTTTAACGAAAAATCGAACGGTTTTGAATCCGACTGTCCGATGAATTTCACACTTATCACAGGAAAAATTTCCAGCCAGCGCTGACTATACTCGTACTCGGTACAGCGACGGTTGACTATAGAATTGAATCCAATCTTGGAACTTGGCACGATCAGTTTGTAGAGATGCCCATATGGTTTCATTGTATTTTGGGGTTTGTGGGCAGATTTGGCCAAGGTTTAGCATAGATATTCTTGTGAAAGATGAAAAGGAAGTTCAAAAAAATCTAAAAAAAGAAGTGGACAGTCTCAGGGGTGCGTGACGTATATTTTTAAGGAGAGAGAGAACAGTACAATCAAACAAACTTTGAAATGACTCATTTTAGGCCAAAAATGAGTATGAATTTCAAGGTTCACGTGCAGCTTTCATGAATATTAATGGTAATTCAATTAGGGCTAATGCTGACACCCAATAGTCCGGGAAAGTAAAGGATAACACAGCACCCAGAATTGTATTAAATTTACTTTAATAACGACGTATATATTTAGTCTACAATCCCATAATATAACAACATAATGTTGATATTTTAGAATGCTTGTAACAAATATGAAACTAGATAACATTTTCAAACGTTTTTGTTACACTGCAAAATGATTGATGGTTTCCAACATGATTTGCTTACTTTTTGGCCAAAATCTATCATTTAAGAAAACTAAACTTAGATGCCGGTTATAAAAAGTATAAATTCATTCATATGTAAAATTTATGAAATTAGTTGTAATATTTATAATTTCTGTATAAACATGAAAAATAAAAAGCTGAATCTATACCCGCTTTTCATGACATGTAGTGGTCGCGGTAATTCAAAATGGATTTTATGTTAGTCTTGCCATTCAGTAGTGGCCTTAGCAATCGGCAGACTGTAATAATCTGTTTTGCTCAACAATCTGGTAACCATAATGTATGTTGTGAACATAAAATCGGATTGGAAAAAATGACATTATTTGAGTGTGATACTGAAGTGCAGCAGGTTTTGATTAAATTTTGTGAGGATTTAGAATCAGACTACGATGAAAGTGATCTGCAAGACCAGAATTAGGTGAAGTGAATATTTATATCACTTTCGCACATTTTTATTGAGTGGCCTATTTCACGGGTTTCATGTACATAGAAGGCTCGATCACTTGAACCAAAATTGATAACTACGTCGAAGACACGCACTTAACTTGTATTATATGAGAGATAATTGTCATAGAATACTTGGGAGGCTTAAAAATTCGAAGAAAAAAAATCGCTTGGGGTCAAAATGCAACAAAACTAGCAAATTAGTCCAAAATTTGGCTGAAAATCACAATGGCTGCCGTGAGGCGTATTGTTTTTAAGGAGCTAACAAAATAGTCATCATAAAAATTATTGGAAGACAAGCTCCGACAATGTTTTTATATAAAATATAATTCGATAGGATAACTAAAACTCTAAAATTCGGAAAAAATCGCCTTTGGATTAAAATCCACAAATTTTTAATCAAAATTTGTAAAATCCAAAATGTCGGATATGCAATAAATGATTAGGGCCGAACCTGTGATTTATACAGCATCTTTATTGATTTTCACATTGCTAACGCGCTTTCCCTACTCTTCTCTCTGGCAATGAAATTAATCACCTGCTGAAAGTGTTCGGTTAGGGAAAAAAACGTAATATAGTGTAATTTACAAATGAGAGCTTATTTTCCAAACCGTGATAAGCCATGGGGAGGCCATCGCACACGTAACTTATATAAAAAGTCATTCTGCACACAAAGAAGTTTAGCCAATCAGCATTTGCAACAGAAGACACACCTCCAATGATTGCCTTTTGTCTCTTGCTTCTGACCACTCAATGACCCCAAATTTCATGTATTTTCTTCTAAGTTGTTAGCCTTCCGTTTTTCCCAATGACAAGCCTCTATAAACTCAAATTTCTCTTTCTGGCAGTGCCACTCTGTTATGTCGACTTTTTCATTATGCACTGTTCTCCCTTAACTTTATATTTTGTGTTTAAATTTAGTATCTTTAAAGTTCACACTAACATTTTACTTCTAGCATAACTGTTGGTATTGATTATTCACCATCCCAATCACCACCCAATTACCTCCTATTAAAAGGGATTAAGACCTGGTCATAAAACGCTGAAGATTGTGGATTTGAATTGAGTGCTGTGAGGTTAATTGAACTTTTGACCTACTGGTCCTGTTATAAAATTGTAATACAAAATAATATTCATTGAATTAATTAAATGAATTTAATATGTTTTCATTGATTACTTAATATCTGACTGTTGATATTCTATTTATAGTATCATGAACTGATAACAAATATAGAGTTGTGTAATATTTAACATTTCATAGTAAAAAAAGTAGTTGTGCACGAGCCTCATGGATTTTTTTTACAGATAGCATTTTGGCTAGTTACAGTGTGCATCGGTATCCAAAACGGAGATTTTTACATCGACTTCTTGAACTCGTAACAACACCCGTTTTATTCTTTACTTGAGATTCGTCCTCTCATTACTTGACCAGAGATATTAAAAAAAAAATTTAAATTTTGCGAAGATTATTGGCATTTTCGTGACAATTTGAATAAACTGGCAGGCAAACCAAAACTGGGGAGATCAGGAAATTGGAATGTTTTTTATTTAATCAGGTCAGTTCACTTTTTTTCTTATATAATGTAAGCAGAAATTGAAAGAATGATCATCTTCGGGAAATCTCAAAATTGAGGAAAAAAAAATGACATTTTATTCAAAAAAAATCAAAAGTTATCATTGGTAAGGATGTTATTTAAATTTCATTCCAAATCTTTGCCAATTCTTCTTTCCGATTTAGTGGATAAACTTAGGCCATAGAGTTACAAAGAGTGGTTTCTAGAAACGTATCAATCTCTTTCAATCTGTTTTGTGCAATCTAATTTTGACAACAAAAGAGACAATAAGAAATAATGACGTTTCGGACTCCAAACCAAACACATTATTTTTAGTTCCACAGTGCCAAACCTTAATCCAAAGGCAATACCAACCAAATTAACAATTTCCAAAATGTTCATACAGTATTAAAAAATCGCGAAGTGAATCTGGAATTAATAAGCTCTTCAAATAAGAGTATTCTAGACTATAAAAAATTTTTATCACCTGGGTACATGTAGTAATCTTTTTGTTTTTCTGAGTCTCATTGCGATGTACTTCGCGCATTTTTCCATATGAGTGTGGTATTCAACTGGTTAACATAACATGTCTCTCGTACACATAGTTTTCCTTTCAACTTCGTATCTGAAAAAAAAAAACCACAAACAAAGATATAATGTTCCGTTCAAAAAGATCTGCTTAGGGCGTTTTTAACCAGGTCACAAAAGTCAACTTGACCAACCTCTCCGCCGAACAACTCAATCGTGAAGAGGCTACAAAGAATCACTTGAGAAATATCTGAATGTTCAGGTGAAACAGGTGCATGCATTGTGATTCTTCTCCACGCTTGAGGATCTGGAGGGCAAACAAAACCTTCCATTCAGCATAATTTAGCTGGCTTGAAAGGGCTCTATTGTAAACGTAGCGCTTTCGTTGATCCGCTACTCTCCTACCTTCTTTTGTTTGCGTTAACCCTTATTAGGCAAGCTGTTAATCAATTATAGATGTCTATTCAAGTTTGCACAGAATTTGGAACAAGAATCGTATGGTAATGTCGAAACTCACTAGGGTATCGACATAACGTTTCAAAAGTTCCACCAAAATGACAAAATTGTGATAAATTCACAGTTGCCAGATAAATAATTGTGTGGAATAAAAAACCACGCACTTAAGTGCCTAAGGTGTTTTCACTCACGTTGGTTGCCTAAGGGGGGGGGGGGCTTTCCAGGGAATTTTTAATGGACTCATACCACCTTTCATAAGACAAGGCCAAAGGTGTAATATAAATGAGTTTCGGTTTATCGTTTTCACATGTATATGATGTTTCCATGACCCTCCCCCCTTTTTTTCCACCGTATAACACTTGCCAATCTTTTAATGTTTATATCTACTCTAGTGTTCTTAGAATGAACGAATCTACATTCCGCAGTAAATATACGACATGTATTAGCCATAGGTTTGTACAGCAATGGCGCGCAGGGTCGCTCGATGAGAAAGTCTTCTTTCAGCACATAAAGGGTTATTATTTTTTTATATATAATCATTTCGTTTTCCTTGAACCGCAGACATTTGGATTCCAAGTTCTTTGAGAAGACAGATTGTTTTTTGTGGCTGGCGAATAATCGTGATAAGAATAGCAAGAAGATTTTGACCATTGGCAACAGCAGACTATTCCCTGTTCTTATGTCATCTTTTGTAAATCCTTGTAAATCGGTTCGTGTTATGATTTAATAATCACTGAACAACTGAATCTTGGGTCAAAATTCGGCATTTCGCACGCCAATTGCTAGCTGCGACTGGAAGTATGTCATGGGGTCCTTCGTCACACAAATAGCTGCGGCAACAAATCGTTTGTTGTAAAGCTTTTCTCCCTTATATAAGATGACTTAAGGCCGTTATAAAAAGTGTTCTCGTGAATTCCGTTATGAACCAGGATCTCCTTCACAAATTGTCTCCCCTCCCCTCCCCCACTCTCTCTCCTCTCTCTCTCTCTCACTCACATCTAGTCACGATTCCATCTACTAAATCGGCATCACTTACAAGCTACCCAAGCCACTGGAGTTTGTCTAAGTAGCGAGTTGTCAATGGGCGAGTTGAGTTTGTGGGCGAGTTGAGTGAGCGAGTTGTCGGCGAGTGTGATCCATCAATTGGAGGCGAGTTAACGGACAAGTTGAGCGAGTTACGACAAGGTGGTGGCAAGTTACGACAAGGTGGTGGCGAGGTACGATCAAGGTGGTGGCGAGTTACGACAAGGTGGTGGCAAGTTACGACAAGGTGGAGGCGAGTTACAACAAGGTGGTGGTGAGTTGCGACAAGCTGTAGCGAGGTGTTGCCAATTAGATATTTTTGTATAATTTGATAATTGGTATATCATTGATAATCTGTCAATTGACTAAGTGAGATACACAATCATGAATGTCAAATTGAAATTACACACCCACTGATGTTAAAATGATACCAGTTCAGTGGGGGAAAAGGCTATCTGCCGCCCTTTCCTTTTATTAGATCAATTGCATCAAGAGAACTCGGAACCCACTTCTTTCCACCAAGTTACATCATCACAGCCTAGTGGATGAGGCAACTATACTTGTAATCCCTTTCTTCTCCATCATCTCTTTCTGTACCGGCTGCTCTACAGTTGATTGTAGCTTCACTTGACTTCCCACCCGCTGGAAGGCTGCAGGTTCTTGACACCCGTGGGGTGGCCGGCGGGGTTGCCGGAGGGGTGGCTGGTGGTGTGCTTGTTCTTGTTAGAATTTGTTGCAGCCTTTCCTCCACTACTTCCTTGACTATCCTTTTTAGCCTTTGGAGGTTTTCAGGTTCTTGCTGCGTGGAGGCATGGGTGGAGGCAGCTCAGGTTCTTGTTGCTGTGGAAGCAGCTCAGGTTCTTGTTGCTGTGGAGGCGCTTGACCACATATGCAAGCTCTGCAGGCCACATTATTACAGCTACAGCGTTTTGGCATCTGGACATTGGGCGTCAGTGCTATCCGTACCGTCCAAGCAATTTCCCATTATTTTTTGCTTCACTTTGAAACTATTCCTGCAAAAATATATTCACTCTTTCGCCGTTTCGGATAAAAATCACTGACAACGATCGTCTGCTGTCGAATGGGGTGGGGGCGGGGGTAGGACAGGCACAGACCCTCAGCGTGACTGGGCAAGCCGGTCGAGGTTGGCTTCGGCCTTCTGAGACCGGCGAACCCGGACTTTGCAGTGGGTCCGGCTCGTGGACCCAATGTAAGGTTTAGTTTCAGCCGATCGCAGCGAAGAGACTGCTCTACGGGGCACGACACCTCGATCCATACCCAAGTCGTCTGCAAGTGATTTGGCGTTCCTCTCCAAGAATGACTTGATTCCGCACGGGAACAACGGACAGTCGGGGCTACCGCCACTGCGTCCCAGGTTCGCGAACACGGGCCCTTCTACCTCGAAAGGGGGTGCGAGTTAGCGCCCGGGCCTACCTCGCTAGCGGAACGCCGGTGGTGTCGACGCGTACCAGCTGGGATTCTGGAGGGTGAATTTCAATCTTAAGAGGCTTTCAGCCGCAGATGGTAGCTTCGCACCACTGTCCTCTCGAACAAGCACATGTACCAACGGTCTGATCTTCGGTTCCTCTCGTACTGAGGGCATAATTGCCGTAACGCCGACCTGTAATCAGTAGGGTAAAACTAACCTGTCACACGACGGTCTGTTGCCTTATACTAGTATAAAGGCTAATTCTACCAACATTAGGTTGAGGTAGAATTTTTGGCTACAGTGTCCTGGATAAATTTTGGGTAAACGTTTCATATAGATGTCCCAAGCATGGCAATGAGGTATTCCTATTGATTCCATCATGCGCTGTATGATGTTGTGCTTAGCACTTTCGTAAATGCACAAGGTGATAAAAGTTGAAGTTGAAGTAATCAATGGAAATACCTTATTTGTATACTTGAGACTTCTATATGAAACCTCTACCAGAAATTTTTGTTTACAATTTTATAAGACAGAGACAGACTTGTATTTTTTATTCATTTTTGAAATATTTCAATTTTGACAGTTCAATTTCCATAGTACAGGGATCCAAATGGTAAAAAATTGACAAATTGCTGAAAAACTGATATTATTTTTATAATTAAAGATTTTCTTAGTGGCTATGGTTAAAGCGGTTAAAAATATTCTCAGCTAACCTCCGTTAGTGCCCAAGAGGGGATATCATGGGACCCCCACTAATTAACTCATTTATGGCTTGGCGGATTTTAATTAATTTTTTAATTTAAAAGTCAGACAATTACAAAAAAATCGGCAAAAAAATCCCACACGTAAAGCGGCCGGCACGAAAGCAATTTGTGTTGTCCATATAACTCCCCTTAGTTTGAGTTTTATTAAAGAAGGTTGTATCTCTCTCTTCATGGGAGCAAAATTTTCACTTCAAGCAGCATTGTACTACAAATTTTGGATGTTATGCCAGATAGTAGGTCTTTTATGAAGGACAGTACTCCTGATGTACATGTCAATAGAGCACGATGCTGCACCATTACCACTAAAGGCTGAGTTATTTGGTCAAGAAATTTTAAAAACCAAAGCGGTATGTTCCCTTGCTCCATAATGTAGTTTATAAAGTACAATTGTGATCAACTATCCAAGTATCATTGGAGAAGCCTGCTACTACAGCATCCATTTGTTCTCACCATCTAATGACTTGCGAAGGTCTTGAGATGTTCCAACAAGCCGTACCCAAAAAGATGTATGGTTTCAACAAGAGTGCTATTGGTTGTGGTAAATGGGCCATGATGGTATGGAAAATGATGGGTTCAATGCTATCTTACTACAGACAGGTTATTGAGAATGAGAAATCCTTTTTCAAATTTTGGTGAGATGTTGGTCAATCTCCAATCAGATGACACTTCCCCAGCATTGAGAGATTGTAGGATAATGATGGTCGATTGGTGTACGGGTTATTTAATTCTATCAAATCCTGAAGAATGGGGGGTGGACATATTGCATCATTAGAGTGTTCAATAAAACTAAGACACCATCTTGATGAAAAGTGATTCTATCTATTGATTAGTTAGTAGCTACTAGCTAGCTAGCAGCTAAAGGAGAGTTTGTGGCCCACTGGTTAGGGTATTAGCCTTTGGTGCTAGAGGCCCCCGGTTCAACCCCCGGCGGGACCACTTGCAGGCATTTAATCGGGTACTAAATTCTGAATTAATCAAGAGCTATTAATTGGAATGGTTCAGTTGGACTTGGGCAAATGAACCATGATAATACCCCGTCCTTCGGAGGGGATGTTAAGCCGTCGGTCCCATGTACAGAGAGTCATACCTGTGCATGCACATCACAGTCAGTGTCGAAAAAGAGTAGGGTGATCACCCCTGGCTGTCCCAATTCCGTCCCGGTGAAATGGACCCAATGGAAATAAGCTTCCTGTCGAGGCTTTCTTGGGCTATCCAGTACATTGTCCGAATAAATCAAATGAAAAAAGCCATCTTGGTAAGACTGAAGCAATTTTGTTCGGTACCAAAAGACGGTTGAAGAAAAACAACTCATTTTCTGTTGTCTGCAATGGAGAGCCAATCAAGACTGCCAATTCAGTAAAGTATCTAGGTGTCACACTTGATGAAAACCTCTCTGGCGAATTAATTGCTATTAACATCATCAAAAAAGCTGGTGCAAGAATTAAATTCCTGTACAGGCAGGCCAGTTTTCTCAATGAAAAAAAAATCGCAAGATACTGTGCTCAGCATTGATACAATGTCATTTTAATTACGCTTGTTCGGCTTGGTATTCATCTTTATGTCAAAACCTTAAAAAGCGTTTGCAAACAATGCAGAATAAAATGATTAGGTTTATTTTAGGAATGGGTAATCGTTCACATATTGGGCAAGAAGTATTCAACAAGGTCGGTATGCTTTCAGTTTGTGACCGTGTTGCCCAACTCAAGTTAAATCATGTTTTTAAAATCGTGCACGGTATCTGTCCTGATTATCTTGCGGCTCATTTTACCCGTATTTCCACAATCAGTGATCACTATACTAGGAATAGCATTTACAATTTTGTCACTCCAAGGACCAGGGGCAATGCAAGTTTTACTTTTTTCAATACTGCTATCCATCACTGGAATCTGTTGCCTAACAGTATTAAGCAGATAATGATTAGTGAGTGATTAGTGAGTGAGTGTGAGTTGGGTGGGTGGGTGGGTGGGTGAAGTGAGTGGTGGTGGAGTGGGCGTGGGTGAGAGTGAAAACACTGTTGTAGTGCTTGGTGTCAATGATTTATAATCAGGTAGTGCATAGTTTTTGATGTTATAATTTATATTTTATACATTGTAAATTTATATATTTGTCCTTTCTCTCTGGCATAAGGAACCCCCATGGATTAAGCTTTTGTTTTATAAAAGGCTTTTTGGTTATCTTGGTACTCAATTTCTGGTTGTATATCAATCCTCCTTTCTTGCCTATTTAAATTCTGATCTAATGTTTTACAATGATTATAAGTCCATATATATTTGCTTTAATTCATGTGTGCAATATTATGTTGTATCTCTTGAAGAGTACTGAATAAAATGAAATGATCCCTAACACTAACAAATACCACAAAGGGGTATTTTGTGGTATGTGTGGTTCCATGTTTTGCATAAAACCATCAGTGACCAAGATTCCCTTGTAGTATTTGGTGGTCTTTGGGGGTTTGGCTGTCCAATTTTGGTGGTATTTTGTAGTAATTTAGGGCTTTTCTTATGAAATTACGGGTGTTAGGTACATACGCACAAGTCCCAAGCTGAGACAAAATGTTGACGTCACAGAACCGAATGTTAAAATAGATGGCCTTCAACTTAAGTGTCAATATTACATTGAATCCTCTGTGAAGGCGGGGTCCTGTCTTCGTCTTTATAAACTTCACAATGTTTTGTTGGATATAAATCATCTTCATCAAAGACATTGTTTTAGTGAGACCTGGAGTTCTGGCATTTTTTTGGGGTGGGGGGGGGGCAAGCTTGTGATACTGTTTGAATTCTCCAATCCAGTATTGTACAATCCCTGTTTCTTTTTACTCATTATCCAAAACTTCACTTGTGATCCATATATTGATTTGTTATAACCTCCTTATACTACATATTTTTTGATTGAATATACCTGTTCACAACATGGTTAATCTGGATTTCCAATACACTTGAAAAAGTGGGAATCTGGATCACTGGTACACTGTAAACCGTAAGTGTTGAGATTTTGGCACAGTTCAAAAACACAACAAACAGAAATACAAACTTTTGTTGTCAAAAGGTGGGTATTTCTTAGACCACTGCTCCTCACTAAATTCATATAAAACGCATTGAAATCCGCATGTTTTCCCATTCTAAATCAGAATGATGAGAATTTCTAACGTGAACGCCCTTAACACATTTGAACACTGTTAAATGTGCCATAAAGGCATTTAGAAGCTAACACTTAGTGTTTGTGGCTAAGAACATGGAACGTCATGCAAAATGGCGACATGTTTAGAGATCTAAACAAATAAACGTCATGTGATTGAGATGCGTTACGTAGAGAATTCTACACATCTGAACAAATGTTCAGAAATTGAAATGCCAAGACTTGTCTCAAAAGTGAGACAACATAGTGTTTAGATACGTGTTCAGATCCAGAACACGTGGATGTACAGTGTTGACTTAGAAGATGGAAATCTCCAGTTTGTGGGTGGTCCATTGTCAGCTTTCCAATCCAGAGAGACTTTCTAATAAACTTTTGGTTTTTGGTTTGGTGTTGTGCATAAGAAAATCATTCAATGATCAATTATAGCAACTGTTACATTCCACGGTAGTTTGGTATGTAGTAAAAAGCACGCCCTAGGATATTTTCATCTTTAATAATTGTAATCCATGAAGTATGCAGATGTCCAATAATCATGATCTAATAGGGAATTCGCACAAGGTCTACCTGAGCAATTTTTGATAACAAACTCACGAAGGGGGGGGGGGGGGGTTACCACCCCCCCCCTGTGATTTTTTGTCGTTACTGAACACCCGATTCCTGTAAATTTGGTACCAAGGATTAGCTTAGAGTTTCTTCTTTCCATTTGCTACCAAAAAAGTACTAACATCCCCTTATGACGTCACCATGACGTAATTTGTTGGGGAAAGTACGAAAATACTGAATAGAGGTGGAAAATTGATATTTCGCAATTGAAGCGACTCAAACACCCTATTATCGCTCTAAAATGATGTTGTCATTATATAAAACTAGTCATTGCCCATCAAGTATAGTCAAAAACCGCATGAAAATATGATTTTACTTACCTTTTTGCGCGAAAAATGATTTTTTTCACGTGTGTGGTGATGGAAATGGCAGTTTTGCGACATGCGAACTTTATGAAGTCATGTGAACTAATGCGAGCATGTTCGGTACTCATTTGGTGATCAATGGAAAGAGGAGACAAGGTTACTATTGATTGGTACCAAAATCAAGGTCGGGGATGTCCTGTGTTGTGTTAGGCATGTTGGTACTTCTCTTCGGAGGGGGGTGGTTACCACCCCCCCCTAATCGATCCCTTTGGGATCACCCTGTATTGCTTACCTTATACCCCGGTGTGGATGTTTTGTTTTTGGATATAAAAGGAGCGGAAATTGTCAATTGACAATTACATTAAATAATTTGGCACCAAAAAAGGGGGGTTTTACAAGCCGGGGAAAAAAAATTGAAGGGGGGGGTGGTAACCACCCCCCCCCCTTCGGTAGACGAGGGTTAACTTGACTGAAATCCATTGGCATAGGACACAGTCATGTTGGTGACCTTACTGCAGCATATAAAACCCATGTTGCACCAGGGCTTGACAATCAGCTTCTCAGGTGACGATCCGGGATGGTCACCTTGTACAATTCATATGTAACATATCTTCAAATCGTAGCTTTTTTCTTAAGAAAAGTGATGGCAGAGCAGGTCGACTACACCGTCTGAGGAACGGAGTCCCCACAAGGATCATTATTGGCTCCCATTCCGTTCACTTGTATATCAGCGATAGTAACCCTTCAAACAACATCTAGACAATATGGCTATGCGACGATCAAGATCCAGTTTTTCAGCATAACCATATTGTATGTGACATAAATGTATATTACAGTATATTATATATCATACTAAAGTATCAATGGTAACAGTCTAAGATGATTCGGTGATGGATATGATATTCTAGTACCATTAAATGTACAACCCGATAGGGCTTATCATCATTGACTGGCCCCCCCCCCCCCCCTGGGGTTTTAAAAATACTACAAGTATTCGATCTTGCCCTTCTTCATCGAACAGAGCTGGACGTGGACTGAATTACAAAAATCAACACTTACAGACATGGCCCTACTGCAGCATATCTCAAGCAACCTGGAGACTCAGCTGAGTGAAGCTAAGACCACCGCTACTTCCTTTCATCTTAACACCAAAAGAGGCTCATCGCGCCAGTGGCAAATAACAACAATGTCAACGCCTCACCATTCACTCCTACAAACATACACACCAACTTCTCTGGGAGTGAAGCTTGATCGCAGCTCACTTATCGGCAGCATCTCGAGTCTTATGTGCAAAGGCATCTTCGAGGGCTAACCTCCTGTGCCACCTTGCTGATCTTCATGGGGTGCTAGGCCATCCACTCTAACTCATCATGCCCTGGCCTGGTCACATCCTGCTGAAATATGGCCTCCCCAGCAATGGGTACAATAGCTCTCACACAAAAAGCTGACACCAACTCAACGATACCATGAGAACCATTACTGGCTGTCTTTGTCCTATCCATCGAGTTTCAGGCATTGCACCTGCAGTGCTTCGGAAGAAACATCACACAAACTGGTGAACAAGGCCTCTGCTGGACATAAGGACCTGCTGCATGATACTGTCCAAAGATCACACCAGCTCGGCAGACAGAGACTGCGCTCTGTCTGATCTTCTGTCGACACGCCACGGAACTCCCAGCCCCCCATTCACATCTCCGACATGAACACTACCTTGCAGATACAGGGCCAAGACCAACCAATTCACTATCACACACCTATGACAGAACTCATACCTTCCACGCAAGGAATGGGTACCTTGAGCAGACGCACAGGATTCGTCGTTTCAACAGTCAATATGCCCCGCGGCCGATGGGGCTGCGACTATCTCCAGCCTGCATGTGGCTCACCATCAGAGACTGCAGATCACATCTCTATAAGTTGCCCTACCTTTCTCCACCGTTTGTAATAGACCTCTCAAATCCCAACCAGTGAACAGTAAGCTGGCTCCACCAAATTCCAACACATTTAGCGCTGCTGTCTCATATGCAAAATGGTGAAGATTTCCTCCTGTATGTCCAAAAATACTTTGAACAGCTAAAATACATCATATCACTACTATAATGATTGACAGCCAATGTCCCTTTTTCATGGTATCGGGAAGCAATAGTTGTCAAATAGTTCCAGGTATCTGGAATAAGAGGATAACACATTAGCTCAAACTCAAAGCCCAGAAAAAAAAAACAGTGAAGCCATGGTGACCTCCACTTATGAGCTGGTGTTCACTATCTGCATTGTTTTCCTTTCTTCCACTTTCTAAGGTTAGCCTGGTTTACTTCATGGCCCTTCTGAAGGTAGGGCAGTATTAGGATTCTCAGAAAAAATGCCAGCAGGGTGAACAACTTGCCTTCTCAGAGGGGGAAATTATATTGGCCTTGCCCCATCTAAACAATTGCTACCAGAGAGATGATATCAAATCCTTAATAAGAAGGTTCGTCTCATTTCACACTTTATCAGTGTCAGCACTAGGAACATTCTTCAAGAGAGCCTCCTATCCTCCTTACAACAAATCCGCTCTATAGCGGATTTAAAGCCAGTGTTTTTGAACATGCACTGAAAGTAGCTCTTGACCTACATGCAAATAAGTTTGAAGATCCTCAAAGACCAACCTGATGATCTTGAAAAAGCTCATATATCCCGGAGGTACCTGAGCTGGCAAGCTTGAGAGAACTTAAATTACCATGAAAACCAGCACACATAATCAGATGAACTCTCTAACGATTTCTTGAACCGGTATAATCCAGCTTAAGTACTTCTGAAAGTAGTGACCTGCACAGCCTTAAATCCAATCTCCGTTCTAGAAACTTCAAGGTTCTGATCAGTTACCAATAGATACACGTCATTTACTAATGATGCACTCAAAAAGGTTTTAACTAAGCTCAGTAGTTAGAAACACCTGGACCTGACAATATCCCCACTTTCATATTGAAATATGAGCATTTCCAAGAGCAACGCCCACAATTTTGGAGTGTGATTATCATACCTTACCTTACCCTGAGTTCTGCAAATGAAATCTAAAATGGATGATAAATTACTAAATCCATTTTCCATCTATGCAGCTCTCCCCTACAGGTTCAACTCCACACCCTGGAAACTACAGATGCATCTACTATTGCCACAAATGTCTACACATTCCTTCTCATCATATTACTCCACACATTGATCCCATTTTTTGAAGGAAACCAAATGATTTTGTAGGAATAATCGACCCTACCCATGATTCTTGCACTTCAACTTAGTCCTCCAAAAGAATAGTATAGTCTATGCCTTTTATAGTGCTAACTCGAAGGGTATGATTCACAATCTGGTTCATTTCATCAAAGTCCATTTTTTTGGCAAATCTGTTGTATTGGAAATGACTCATAGTGGCTTTATTATGGAATCGCTTGATAAGATATAGTAAGACCTAATACTGACAACTCACAGTTTTGTGAGGAACATGGATGGTCCCCCACAAGCAGGCCTTATTTTGGAGCATGCTAGTGTGCATTTGCAAGCGTATGTGTACTCACTAGCACTTGTGATGCCTTTCAGTGCTGATGTATGCCACCTCAATTTCTAATCCGTTTAAGGTACTGTAGTAAAATACCCCAAAACACAACCCCTTACAACCTCCCCTAAGAGCTTTTGCAGCTTGTCTCAGTATTTGAAAAACAAGCGCTCTGACCAAGGAATTCACTACCACAGCAGATTCTTCAGGTGACACACTTGCCCTTTCCTTTCCAATCGCTACCTCATTGTGCCAGACCGCAACACACCATTGCAAAATGTCTGCGGGCATCAAAGTCAAAGTAGCTGACCGATCTATACTCTGCTGATGTTGCACTGACTGCAGAGGTGGCATCATCTGTCTAAGATCCACTCTTTGCATTTGAAGAGTCAGTCACTAAAGTGAACTAATGCCGAATCAAAGAAGACGAATTCCTGATTTTTAGATAAAGAGCAAAAGGGGGACAAGCATGGAGTTGCCTGCAGTAAGCAGGTGTCATACGGTGGGTCTAAGCCTACAAAAATTGCCTTCTTCAAGAGCCTGTGTGTCAGGCTCTCTGTGGGGTCAAATGTTGAATCATTTCGAGTTTTAATCTGTGGTGAGGCAGCTCCTATTCCCCCCGGGCCTATGGCATGGGTGGTGTGTAGTTCACTAGTCAATGCGTTCGAAGCCAGAACAATAATATCAAACCTCCTTCTGGTGGAGATGGCAATGAATTATGAGGTCCTGGTGTTCTTGTGCAAGATACCAGCATTTGCTTTTGATGAGTGGAATAGTATACTGTGGGATAAGGATTTGTTGGCAAGGTGTACAATGTCACCAAAGATGTCCTGATGAGGTTGAAGGATGAGAT
Source organism: Ophioderma brevispina (assembly GCA_023653785.1). Taxonomy (NCBI): domain Eukaryota; kingdom Metazoa; phylum Echinodermata; class Ophiuroidea; order Amphilepidida; family Ophiodermatidae; genus Ophioderma; species Ophioderma brevispina. Next base: position 31,808 of record JAMKCH010005546.1, read on the forward strand.
GACTATTATATTGCATGCTTCAAAACTGCCTCACAGGTTGTTTGGTTCGATTTGGATGAAAGCGATGGACCTATCACTCACCCATAGTCGCAAACATGTACATTAATAACCGCATGTGTTGTTACAGGACAAGGTAACTTCTGTTTCTTAGCTGTGTACAGAAGCCACAACACCACCTTCTTCATGCTTTATTTTCCTTTATCGTATGTTTCGATCAACCAAGAGAATTAGTCTAAAACAAACCTTGTTTCCACATGGCAAGTTTTTGATCATCATAATCGTAATTGTGCAGCACAATCAACAATCATGTTGGTGGTTGGGTAACATGTTGTGCTTTTCATTAGCATATATAATATAGTTTTGTAATAACATTTCCTATTGTAAGCATACAACATTACAGCAATGAAATAATTTCAGAAAGCTATTGTTCTGATTTATCCTGTGAAATCTAGGGCTAAAGAATGTTTTGGGTTTGGAAGGTATGAGCAAAGATGTGCCAATTTTGGTTGACGAAAATTAAGTTTACAAGGTACTCTTGGGGCTTACAAAATCCGTTTTTATGCTCTCACAAATCAAAAGGATTGAAATATTGGCGCGAAACGTTACAGATGGGGTTTTTGGGTGAAGGCCATTCTATCAAGATGAACAATTTATATACTTAAAGGGACATAACACACAAATTTTTAGTTTACATATGTGATAAATTATATTGAAACGATTCTCAACATTGATGATATTACAATAAATAGCTAATTAGAAGACAAAAATGAAATCGGGAACTGATGGGCGCATCCATGTTACCAATTTTCTCATGGCCATATTGACATCATGGCCATCTCATGCCCATTGCTGTGTCATGTCTATAGTTTGTCCCATGATGATTGTCAAAACAAAGTAATTTACTTTTGAGTATCTAACATGTCTAATAGGTTTGTATGTCTTTGAATCGATGCACATCTACAGTGATTATATTCCAATAAAAAAATAACTACTTCACAGATTAACCTCAATACAAATAACGAGTAGGCCTCCTTACTTCGGATGTGAAGATTTTACCACAGTATCCCAATGAAGAGTAGAGCAAATTGAAGTCCCACCTGTCCCACATCACTATCCAGCTGGCCAGATAGCAAAATATTTATTTTAGTGTAATTCCAAGGTATGTATTGAAGGTCTGATTTGATTGATTTTATGTGGGGAATTTCAAGTGATTGTATAGCATGTGGCATTGAGGGACTCTAATATGAATGGATCTACTCGAGCATTAGGCCTACATGCTGAATAGAGCTTCGGCTGACATTTTGGTCCAACTTTTTAAAAAATTAGAATAGAGTGACATTTTGTGAAACACACTATATAATCCACTAAACTTCTAACATTCCATCATACACCTGCTTTATATGTTGGCAACATGGCCGCTCCCATCAACCCAGCGAGAGCAATGAGCAAAGCGTAGCGTGATGATCTCCTTTAAATTGGACCATCCCCTTAAGAGGTATCTACGTATCCAAATTTCAAACCAATTTTTGTATGGAGAAGACAAATATGTCTGTGCTATTTATTAATATGTGTGTCCTGTACATGTCTTTCCATTGTATACAATGCAGCTAATTGTATTGTAATACAAAAAAAATATTTTTTCATTAATTTTTATTATTAGATTTTACAGAGTTTGTAGGTTACAATCACACCAACCAGTTAATGATAATGAGGTCAATTTATTTCTACCAACAAAATCAAGTCATGTTTATGTGGGGATTGTCTGATCTAAAAAAGTCAGTTCAAACTATGCATCCTGACTAAACTCACTAATAATATAACTTGCTCCTTTGCTCTCTCGGTCTGTATTGTACATTCCAACAGACCTGTGAGGCTTAGAGGGTTTTTGGTGCAGAGAATTGACAGGTTGATTGATCATTACCAGATCTGGTTAAAACACTCTTATGAGAGGTTACAACATTACTTGGTTTTGTTAATAATTTTACTATTGATGAAAAAAGCACTGATTTGGCATAGAGGAGGCAAGTTTATCAGGAAAAAATTCCAGATTTTAATTGAATTTCATCTAGTGA